>APFE030500042.1:36250-46758 GCA_000404065.3 Pinus taeda | reverse complement strand
GAAAGTAATGAAATTAGAGGTGAAAAAAACATGGAAAAAGCAATTCATGTACAATTAAAGACAAATAAAACTTGTTACAACCACACCAAAAAGGAAATTCTATAAGCACATAGTCATCCGGCTACAACTTTAAAAAATTTAAAATACAGTTAAAAAATTATTAGGTGTGCTGAAATAGTTTTCATGTGAATAATTGAATTCGAAGTGCCTATGGAGATGTGAGTGATAAATACGAATAAATCCAAATAATAGTAAATAAGCTATGGAGGTGACAGATTGTTTATTAAACTCTAAGCTATGGAGATGACTATATGTTTATTAAACTCAAATCATGATAGTGATTCATTCGAAATTCCCAAGGGAATGGTGATTTATTAGATAAGTTAATGTCCATAAATTGTCACCAGAAAAGAAAGAAAAAGAAAAAGACGAAATCCAAAAAAATATAAGTTAATATTTAATAAGCTTGATATTGAGGCGAAATCGAGGCGGTTCATACAACAAAAAAGAAAGCCTCAAAAGCATTAATACACATGCACAATTAAATGTTGTCATCACACTATTAGGATTGTGAAGTGCAAGAATTGCAATGCAAAATTAAATGTTGTCATCACACTATTAGGATTGTGAAGTGCAAGAATTGCAATGCTCATTAATACAAGTGTACAATTAAATTTTGTCATCGCACTATTAGAATTGTGAATTGTAATATGCAAATTTCCAAAACTACTGTGTAATAGATTTAAAATAATAATAATTATAATAATGAAAAATCAAGGAATATATTATTTTTATGTTTAAAAAAAAAAAAAAAAATTTAAAAAAGTAATAATAACATTAATGAAGGGTCATTTTGTCAACCGATAGGTAATGAGCTCTGGTGATTCGACTGCAACCTCTAGGTCTAGGGTTTAACGCCTCCATCCTGCCAAACCAGAGACAGCTATGGCAGCGCAGAAAGACAGAATAGCAGATCTTCTCAGCAGAGGTCGCGGACTGACCCGACAAATGGTAAGCAGGGGGTCCACAGGGACCCCATCATTCAAACAAATAGTCATGCACAAACAGAAAGCGTAGGAGGGACTAAAAATATCGGGATATGGTGAACGCAAGGACTCCAGCGGTCCCAGCACAGAAAAGGAATAGAAAATGCCAGCGGAAACCAGAAACAACTCCAAAAGGAAAGACAAAGTAGCTAATGGTAAGGAAGACAGGAACAACAACGCAGATGCAGACCAAAGGATCATATGCTTCATAAACGCCCAAACAGAAGAAGAAGAAGAGCAAGATGTAGAGAAACAGAGGCAAGAAGAGAAGGACAAACAGACATCCTCCACTCCTAGCACCAACAAAGCCACGCAAGGAGCTTGCAAACCAAAGAAAAAATAAACCCTCAGAGTAGTCTGCACAAATTCGGAGATTCAAGCCCATCGCGAGCATATGTCAGAACATGCAGTCATATGCAAGTTCATGGGACTGTGGCCAACGGAGTGCGCCCTCTGTCAATGGATCAAGCAACACTAGAAACCTAAAGGTGATATCAAACTACACCTAGGAGCAAAAGGTTTCTTTACTGTTGTTTTTACAAACTTAGAGGATAAGGATAGGGTTTTTGATGGAGGTCCCTATTTCTTTGCTTCTGCGGGACTCTACATGAGACCCTGGAAAACAAACTTTGTTCCAGAAAAAGAAACCTTCACACAAGTTCAAGTGTGGATCCGACTATTCTCCCTTCCAATAGACTAATGGGGCTTAGCAACCCTCAAACAAAGTGGAGACAGGTTGGGAACCTTTATTAAAGCCTCAGAAGCAACTATTCAACGACGATACACCTCATGTGCTAGAATTTGTTGAAGTTGGATGTCTCAGGAGCCCTCCATGAAGGCATATGGTTGGAGTTCAGAGATGAGGACTACTTTCAAGCCATTGATTATGAACAAATCCCATTCCGATGCAGAAAGTGCCATGAACATGGCCACCTCGTAAGAGACTGTCCTCTAAACAGTACAGAAGAAGCTCTCAAAACTACGCCAGAAGCACAGAGCAAGGAAATCTTTACAAAACCAAAAGCAAGACAAAGAGCCAATAGGAGACGATCAAACAGAACAGGGGTAGGGCCAGGAAACACCATCAACACTTTCAGCGTTCTGGAAACAGACACAGACACTGAAGAAACAAATGTGGAAGAGCAGAGAACTGAGAAGCAAAAGAACCAGCCAGACCATAACAGGAAGGAAAAGGAGGAAGATCCACTCAGTTCCAAGGCCCACAGGCACGAGCATGAAGGAACTCATGATGAAGACACGGAAATGCTAACCAGTGATGGGGGAAGTGACGAGATGGAGATCAATGAAGCCTTAGAGAAGGCAGGTGTAAATCTTCCAGTCATAGAGGAAAAATGGAAAGCTAAAGGACTAGAAAACATCCCAGAAGAGGAATTAAGGAAGATCAGTGACCTATTCATAGCAAGACAGAAGGTGGAACTAGACATGCAAAATAGAAGATTAGGCATTGCAACAGGCACAGAAAACCATTCAAAGAGTATCTCCTCAATCCAACTGGCCTCAAGCAAAAAAAGAAAAGGGGACGAAGAACAAACGGTGAGGTGTTGCACGATCTAGGGATCCTAATGCTAAACTCAGGAAAAATGAAGGCACTCAACGCCTTCCCATCCTACCATTAACAATCCTTGTTATAAATGAAAATAGTCTCATGGAACGCAAGAGGGCTCAACAGCTTAGCAAAGCAAAGACTTCTCCAAAGGAAGTTCCAAAGAGAAAAGCCAGACATCATGTTCATACAGGAAACCAAATGTGCCACAACTCACATGGAAAACATCAGCAAAAAATTAAGCAAGCCTATTGACTTCATAGAAGTAGCCAGTCAAAGATGGGAGGGAGGCATCACCACTCTCTGCGACACTAGAGTAGTGAGTGTCCTTTCAATGGAGGCCACCAGATCCTACATTGCCACGGAAGTTCAAGTAATAGGTAACTCTGAAACTTACTTATGCATAAATGTCTATGGACCACAACGATTAGAAGAGAAATTTCATTTCATTAATTAACTCATGAGTCTACAACTGAGACATCTCACCTCGAAGATCATTATGGGTGGAGATTTCAACATGATAAACTCTCTCTTGGAGAAAAAAGGAGGAACAAGAAGGCTCAATAGGGATGCAGAGCTATTTGCAGAATTCATTGAAACTGCAAAACTAGTAGACATCCTTCCCAAAAATAGCTCATTCACCTAGAACAATAGACGATGAGGAGAGAAACTAATAGCTTCTCGATTGGATAGATTTCTCATCTGAGAAAGCATCTTACTAGAAGGCATCACAGTGGACTCTGACATCCTTCCTAGTGAAGGATCGAATCACTGACCTATCTCACTAGAAGCTGCCTTCCTAGGCACTCCTAGAAACAAGCCTTTCAGATTCGAAAAGTTTTGATTGCAGCACCCAAACTTTGTTAAAATGCTGGAGAAGTGGTGGTGTGAACCATTGAATACAAAAGCCAGAATGTTCAAGCTCCAAAGAAAACTAAAACACATTAAAAGAAAAATCAAGCAATGGAATGCAATAGAATTCAGAAATATCTTTCAGGAAAAATCCATAATAGAAAGCAAGCTCGATCATATTCACAAGAGCTGGACCTCGGGGAATATCAGTGAAGTCTCCAAAGAGCAGGAAAAAGATCTGATGGTTCAATGGCAACTCCGTTGTCAACAAGAGGAAACACTCTGGAGACAGAAATCCAGAGTCCAGTGGCTCAAGGAAGGAGAGAAAAATACAAAGTTTTTCCACAGGTCCACTTTAGACTACAGAAGTGCAAATAAAATCCTCAGACTCAAAAATGGAGCGGGAGAAACTTTGCAAAATCATAAGGACATTTCTTCTCTACTCACCAGGCACTTCAAACACATTGCTCAGGAGACGTAGGATGAAAGAACAGAGGCAATCGAGTCTCTACCTCAGGCCATACCCAGCATCATAACTACTGAGCAAAATCTCACTCTTTTCAGAGTAGTCTCAATGGAGGAAGTAGAGGAGGCCGTCAAAAGCATGCCAAACGACAAGGCTCGAGGACCTGATGGCTTCACCATAAACTTCTACAAAGCGTGTTGGCCCACCATCAAAACAGAGGTATGGGAAGTTGTTGAAGATTCAAGGCGCTCCTGCACCATTCTCAAATCGCTAAACTCCACCTTCCTGGCTCTTGTTCCAAAGGAAGAGGATGCCAACTCTCCTAAGAAAATTAGACCTATATCTCTATGTAATGTGATCTACAAAATCATCTCCAAAGTTATAGCCAACAGACTCAAGTCTATTCTTCCCAATCTAATTTCGGAAGAACATTCTAGATATGTGGAGGACAGACAAATCCTGGACAACATCCTCTTAGCTCAAGAGATGGTGCACACTCTCTAGACCAGGAAGATAACAGGTATGTTAATGCAGTTGGATCTGTCCAAAGCATTTGATAAAGTCAAGTGGCAATATCGGGAAGCTGTTCTTACAGCCTTTGGCTTTGATTATCAATGGATTAAATGGATTCTTGCTTTAATTAAATCCTCCAATTTCCCCATCTTGGTCAATGGCTCCCCCTCAGAACTCTTCTCCCCCTCCCAGGGCATCAGGCAGGGAGACCCTCTCTCCCCTTCCTTTTTTGTGATCCTCATGGAAGGTCTAAGCCGACTTATTCATAAAGAAAAAGCAGAAGGCAATATCAGAGGGCTTCATCTCCTGCACTCTATCCCTGCAACCACGCACCAGCAGTTCGTGGACGACACCATGCTGCACGGCACCCCTACAGTGAAAGAAGCTATGGCTTTCAAAAATATCCTAAGCCTCTTCAGCAAAGCGTCAGCTATGGAAATTAATCACGCTAAATCTACCATTTTTTTTATTTAATACTCATCTTGCAATCCAGAAGCATCTTTCAAATATCCTTGGATTTAGACGGGGCAATTTACCCTCTAAGTATCTGGGCGCCCATCTAACTTCCAAACCTTGGCAAAAACATCACTAGGAAAAAATTCTGGCAAAATTGGAGAACAAACGCAGACATTGGACTCACAGAGCCCTCAACTTTGCGGGTAGATTAGTCCTAACTAAAGCAATCCTTCAAGCCATCCCGCAGTATATGCTTTCCATCCTGCCAACCCCACAAGGTATCTTTCACAAGATAAGAACCATCCAGAGATCGTTCATATGGAAAGGCAATTCAGAAAAAAACAAATGGTCTTTGGTGGCCTGGAACAAAATTTGTAAATCAAATGCAGCAGGGGGCCTAAATCTAATAGACCCCCACACCATCAACATGACTTGTGGAGCTAAGTTGTGGTGGCGCTGGTTAAAAGAACCCACTCTTCCTTGGGCAAGGCACTGGAAGGAAAAATACACTCCAGATTGCAGTGAACAAGACCTAATTAGGTTGCAGGATGTGCTAGAAGGGTCTCCCATTTGGAATTTAGCTAGGCGGAACCGCAACATAATTAAGGACCATAGCTTTTGGGAAATCCGCAACGGGGAAACAACGTTCTTTTGGGAGGATGCTTGGCAGCAATTCCCTCGCCTTGTTACTCCAAACCTGGAGAACTTTAAAAGGGAATGTCAGAGCACGGGAAAAACAAGGTCCATTAGTACTGGAGCCACGGCAACAGCGAACAGGACTGGAGGGAATGGTCACTCCTTAACGCTAGCACCTCAATCGCAGGAAATGACAACATAAGGAACTTGCTAAGCACTCTAAACAAAAGAAAGATAAGAACATCCACAGAAAAGGACAAGCTAAGATGGGGAATGAAAGGAAGTGGCAATTTCACCCTCAAAGAAGTAAGGGAGCAGCTGAAGCATTGCGAACACGGAGAGGTCATGCCCTGGAGCATCAAGGTTTAGGACGCCCTATTCTGGCCTAAAATAAAGACCTTCCTTTGGCTCCTCGTGCAAGGAAAAACCCTTACCTCGGAAAATTTACGCAAAAAAGGATTCTCTGGTCCCTCTATATGTGCCCTTTGTAGAACAGCAGAAGAAAACATAAATCATCTGTTCAATACATGCGAATGGGCAGAGTACTTATGGAAGTGGATAGAAACTACCATGCAACAAAACAACAGGGACAAAGACTCCATCCAAAATACCATTTTGCATTGGCCTAGCGACTACTCTAACAATCTCAAAATTAACAACATTTGGAAAGTCCTGTCAGGGTTCATAACCTGGACCATTTGCAAGGAAAGGAACAGGCGAATATTTCAGAATGATCATAGGAACTTAGAGTTTCCGCAACTCACCTTAACCGAAAATGTTCGATAGCTGATCCTCGCAAAATGTAGCGCAGTTCCCGACAGCCAACTCTCAGCCAGAGACCAGCAAATTCTGAAAATCTTCAAGTTGGATAATGGGCACAACATATTAACCACAAGCAGCCAGCAAGAACCTCGAACGAGACCAATTGGATGGCACAGCCCCCCTGTTGGCTTCCTGAAGTTAAACTTCGATGGCGCCTCAAGAGGTAATCCCGGATTAGCAGGTATAGGAGGAGTCATCAGAAATCTCAAAGGGGAAATTCTACACATTTACAGTCAAGCACTGGGAGAAGGTACCAACAACGAGATGGAATTCGCAGCTCTGGAAAAAGGGCTAAGAATTCTCAGATTGAATCGAATAAGCAATGCAATAATCGCAGGTGACTCAGAAGTTGCCATCACCGCGGCTAGGAAAATCTAAAGAGGCACGCCGGTAAGCAAGGTAACGAAACATTGGTGTTTAGCTCAGGTAACTGATAACATTGCCAAAATGCTCGAGGAAATGAAAGGTATCACCTTTAGGCGATCCGTCGCAAGGCTAACACGGTTGCTGACCACCTGGCGAACTTCGGGATTGAACACCCCAACGCAAGGTGAGACAACTGGTGGCAAGACATCGAATGCCCAGAGCTCCAGGAAAAGTGCATGCAGCTAGCCAAGCTGGATATGATGCCGGCAGAGATGGGCGATCGAACGACAGAATAATTTAATGAGTCCGGTGATTAGGCATGCTTACTCAGCCAGCATCATTAAATCAAGCAAGAGCCGAAGGACGAATGACATAAGGCATATCTGTCAGACGCAGGTGATCAAGAGATACGCACCCCCCATGATCCGCTTTGAAATCAGCCGTCGTAAGAAGGGCAGGACATAGCACACTTGGCAGGCTCAGGACGAAGAAGATGACGGTGATCGTAAAGGCCGGCAATCATTTCAAAATCTAACCATCCTCCCATTTGCAGCAATTATGCCGATCGGATAGGCAAGTGGCACAGACAAAAGCAACCACTCACAGATCACCTCCCGGTCATTTGTTATTTAACAACCATCACGGCCTCAAGGAAAAGCATTGTTTTATCGCGTAGTAAGTCTGAGCCCGCTTCCTCTACAAACACAGTGCAGGATCTCTCCGTGGCTACAGGCAACGCAATGACGGGGAAAGGCTGCCGCAACCAATCTACAATTAAAGATCTCCAGCAAGAAAAGAACATGTACGAAACCAGGACTTCCCAACGCAACAAGCGCAAAATAAGCGAAGTGGAAGCCAGCGTTAAGGAAGAGGAAACACAGGTTTCGGACCAACAACTTGGGAAGGAAGTGGATTGGCTCTTGGACCTGGGAACTACCCATACGCGAGCCACCTAGTTCGTCCGAACCTAAGCTGAAGCTTGGCGTATGAAGACCCTCCTCGCTAAAGTTTTGGACGCCCAGGAAGAGCAGGCAGAGCAGCTACGCAATCTCAAGAAACACACTGAGGCCATGGAGCATGACCACATGGCAGTTGTGGAAAGTATCGAATTTAAGCTCTCCTCGCTGGACCAACAGGCGGACAGCATCAACAAAAAGCTCACTGTGCTAATCAAGCTCCTACGCAATGTCATTGGCAACGACGGCAAACTTGCTGAGACTCAGCGGGGGGACTCTTCAGGCACCCAGCCGGGCAACCCTCCCAAACGAGGACATGCCATCTGTTGATTGCGGAGGTCTCGTTCCTCTTTTTGCTGATCGCTTCCTATGCCTCCTCTTTTGCAATTCCTGCTATGTCTTCTGTACTTGGAACCTGTATGGTTTAGAATGTTTTAATTCTCTGCCACCCTGTGAGGTATGCCTGTGTCTTTCTTTTCTAAGTAGCGAGGCCTGCTGTCTAGCGACCATTAATGTGCTAAAGCAGAAGTTTTGTACTATACTTTTTCTTTGTTAATACAAAAGCTGATTTAAAAAAAAAAATAACATTAATGAAAATCAAGAATATATTAATTTTATGTTTCATTTAAAAAAAACAAGAAACCAAAATCAAAACTCTTAACATGTCATGTGAATAAAGTGAAATTACAAGCATATGCAGATCAGTAACCGTATAATACCGCTGGTTTAGATTTAAAGGAGATCCATAACCTTCGTAACGCTAGATGGATTCATTAAAATCCGCGAGAAGCACATTAAATTCCCGCAAATTAAAGAAATACTAATTAAATAAAGAAATAATATGTCTGGGTTAATTCCGCAAATTAAAGAAATATTAATTAAATAAAGAAATAATATGTCTAGGTTAATTCCGCAAATTAAAGAAATATTAATTGAATAAAGAAATAATATGTCTAGATTAATTCCTGGAAAGAGGCTTATGCGTTAAGCTAACAATAAAACTAGCACAGAATATTAATTTACACAATAGATGAATTAAATGAAAAAAATCCCTTATTAATTCAAAAATAATTAATTCAAACAAGCAGATACATGGAGTCGTGCCAAAACAAGTAAACTAGTCGCATCCAGGTTAACCTGAAAGAGAGGCTAGATGAGTAAATACCTGTAGCTCGATTTCATTGTGTGAATCCTATGGTGGGAATTTCCTTTCTTCCATTCACTTCTCCCAACATATGAAATTTCCTTCATTCCATTCACTTCTCCCATTCACTTCTCCCAAGATATGATTGTCCGCATCTCAACCAAACAGTTCTTAATCTAAAATATTTGCAATAAAAAAGGTATACACTAAATTTGAGATAAGCATGAAAAGATTAAAATCGCTGAACTATTTCGAAAGAAATCAAGGGCTTCTCAAAGAATCAAAGGGCACAAAGAGAAATGATCATTAACCATTAAACTTCTCCATCGGAAGATCTGGTTACCTCGGATCTGGTCCACCTAACATGCCCAACAAAACATAGATGGAGGAAGAGTTTATACCATGAAAGAAAAGTTATATACTAAAATTGACATAACCATGAAGAAATTAAAATTGCTGAACTATTTCCAAAAAAATCAAGGGTTTCTGAGAAAATTAAAGGGCAACAAAAAAGTGATTATCTACTATTGAACTTCTCCACCTGAAGATTTGGAGGAAGAGTTATAGATGGAAGAGTTTATACCATGAAAGAAAAGTTATTTTATTATTTGCCCATATGAAATATTCAAGGGTTGACTCCATTTGAGTCATACTGTAATCCCATTACACAAGGGGATTGCAATTTAGTGTGAATTATATTGCACACGGGGATGTGTAAAAACCTTGGTTCGCCACAATCAATGAAAACCAAGGGAAGTGTAATATGAGTTCGCAGGAGCGAATGAGAATCTATGCAGCAGCAAATGACCAAGTGCGTAATGCCTAGTGCACACGGGGAGGTAAAAATATATGAATTCGCAGCAGCGAATGAGGACCTGTGAACATACATTGTAATGCAAGGGAACGCACAGAAGTGTGCATGAATGTATTTTGTTTGGGATTGAAATGTAAAAAGAGAATGCAGTAGCAGAGTAAAGATTTTTTTTTGGTTTGTAATGTGATGCAAAAAAATGCACAGCAGTGTAGGAGAAGGCAGAGAAGTAAATGAAGAAAACCAGTGGATAGTTTTGTTGAAATCCATGAATTGTTTCACACAGGTGAAAAGGTAAATGTGTAAAACTCTGTAATTTTGTTTTCACACAGCAGTGAATGTAAATGAAATATTTACACACAGTGGTGTAAAATTTCATAGGCGGCAGAGTAACATTTGTGAAAATGTTTTGGTGAATCACTCTGAGTAAAAGAGGATGAATATGTAAATGTTTTTGTTTAATGAATAGAAATCATTTTATGGTGGTGGAATACTCTGTGCTCTGTAATTATTTTTAAAAGACTTGGCTGTGCAAAAAGATCCTGAAGCAAAGGAAACAGAGCATTGCCTCTGTGTTTTATTTTTGTGGTTTTGGTATTTACCCATTGCAAACAAAAATACCCAACAGTGGTATCAAAGCTAGTCCAGGCTCGTTGATGGTGACAGTGGTTTGTAGTGTGATGCAAAAAAATGCACAGCAGTGCAGGAGAAGGCAGACAAGTAAATGAAGAAAACCAGTGGATAGTTTTGTTGAAATCCATGAATTGTTTCACACAGGTGAAAAGGTAAATGTGTAAAACTTTGTAATTTTGTTTTCACACAGCAGTGAATGTAAATGAAATATTTACACACAGTGGTGTAAAATTTCATAGGAGG
>APFE030500042.1:6687-32771 GCA_000404065.3 Pinus taeda | reverse complement strand
ATAAATCAATAGTTATTGACGCCAATGGATTTTCATCCCCGCCGAAGGTTTCAGTTACTTCCATACCTCTTCGACAGGCCCCATATGTCTGAGAGGCGCCGCAGACTTTACTAACGACCTTTTACAGACAGCCTAGAAAAGACGGTCCAGCTCCATCCAGTTAACGTAGCAGCAAGTATTCAAGCAGTTGCTCCTCAGGTAGTCAGCCCTCTTCAGATGGACAACACAGGTTCAGATCTTAGCAGCTCTGATACCATGATAACAACAGCCTGATGCACACAATCACAGAAATTTAATTATAAATTATGCACAAATGGTGTATGTGCAAAACACACCCACACACAGATTACATTGGGATCACTCTATTAAATAGAGTTTTTGAGATCCAACTTATTCCTGATTTAGATAGAGTGGTTGAGAGAATTTCTCAACCATCACAAACCAATCTCTCAAATAAGGAATGTAAGCATTAATTCCAACAGTCATTGCCAGAGAGTTTGAAACAGATAACAAGCCTCATGTTATCAGGAATGCCCATCCACTTACTACCTGCCTCTATTACAAATCTTGTAAATCTGGATATCCTTGATCTTAGCGGCTCTAGCATCACCGAATTACCATACCGTCTTCATACTTTGAAATCTCTACGGTATCCGGGAATGGATAAATGTGGTCATTTGCAGTATCTACCTCGCAGTATCTCGCGGCTTATCTCTTTGCAGCGTTTGTCGATGTACGGATGCACCAACCTCTGGGGAAATTGTGAGCACAATTCAGAGGGATTGTCGATATATGGATGCACCACTTTCTGCGAAAAAGGTGAGTACAAAAGAAGGAAAAATGTGGCTTCCATTAACGGTTTGTCCAGCTTAAAGAAACTCTACATCTTACACCAACAAACAATGGAGACACTATTACGGAAGGCACATTAGGTAAAATGATTCAAATGGACACCCTCATGTTAGAACTCATGAGGATGCAATCTCTCCCCAGTGACATGAATCATATGTCAAAGTTGAGAAGACTATATTTGGAATGCTCTGACTTAGCTAAAATGGAGAGTAGTTTTTGTGATTTTCAAAATATGCAGAGACTTGTGTCATCCACGTGTGGTATGTTAGAAGAGCTTCCACATTTGCATAAGCTTAAGAGTGTAAAGCGATTAGAAATAATTGAATGCTTTAGATTAAAGAATGTACATTGGGGAAATTTGGTAACGAAGGGGCATTTTCTTCATTGGAAATATTTTCTCTTGTTAGGTTGCATGAATTAGAACAATGGCCAGTGGTAAAGGAAGGAGCAATGTGATTAAGTAAAATATTTGTCATTGTAGAATGCTCAGCATTGAAGATGCTTCCAAGGAGTTATTCTAATTTGAAGTCACTCCAAATGATAAAAGTCTATGGTTGCAGTTCCATGATGTTAGGAAAGTATAAGAGAAATTTAGGAATCCAACAAAGTGATAAAGGTGGAGACAATATTTATAGAGGATACCAGAGACGGTAAAAATAGGTACTTTCAAGTGACGGAAGAAATGAAAAGTTGGCTATGTGGAGAATTTTGGACCAACGAGATTTTCCTTTTCTTAAGAACTCTTTATACACTTACATGACTAATGCCTCCATCATTGAATTATATTTTGGACCGACGAGATTTTCCTTTTCTTAAGAACTCTTTATACACTTACATGACTAATGCCTCCATCATTGAATTATATTTCAATGTGGCATGTCTGTCCTCTCTTGTCAATCTTATGTTGAAACCTCGAGGTTCATTTGTTGGGCGATCCAAATTCTCTACTGGAGATTAAGTATTTCTTTGAGTTATAAAGTTCCCCGTTGGCATGAAATGGAAGCAGAGATACAAACTTCCTTTCTTTGATAAGAAGGCGCTTCACTGGAACTCGAAACTAAGTGATCTTTGTAAGTGTTAAAATTATAATTCCAACTGAGCGCGCGCGGGTCAGCAGTCAACGGAATGTGAAAACCACCCAGCAGCAAACCTAAACCGCCAGGGAGATATCGCACCGCTTTTGGCATAAAGCTGTTTCCGTATGATGGTGGTCCGATGCTGACATCTGGACAACCGTGACATCATCACCTGACACATATCGGAAGGTAACTTTCGGTCAACTCACCCCTTCCGATATTAATTACACTCGTCCGTTTACCTCCAGCATTTACGTCCGTTGATTTACCAAAGTTGCACGATGGTTTAAAGTACGGTGAGAAAGGGTGTTCCGATATGCAACCTCTGCCGTTGGATTAACGCTAAGTCTGTCCGCCGTCTGATCGGGAGGAAAGTACACAGACCTGCTAAATTAAATATAGCATGGTGTATTATTATAACCCATACCCTATGTTTAATATTATGAAATTTTGTTGGTAAAGTTTTTAAATGCTTTTACGGCCCGTAATAGTTATGGCATACGGAAGTATGGGCGAAAAATGTAAGGTAAGTTTTTATTTTATTATTTTGGCATATGTATTAAATGAGTGTTGACTCCATGTTAATAGAGTATTGCACACGGGGAGGAAAACTTTAGTTCGCGGCAGCAAAGAAAATAGAGGGTCCGCAGCACCTGTGAAAAACACAGAGATTAATTTTGTATTGCAGGGGAGGAACGCACAGAAGTGCATGAATTTATTTTTGGGTTTGTAATGTAAAAAGAAAATGCAGCAGCAGTGTAAAACCATTTTGTCTTGGTAAGAAGTAAAAAAAATTGCACAGCAGTGCAGCAGTAGAAAAAGAAATGAATGAAGAAAACCAGTGGATTGTTTTGTTGAAATCCATGAATTGTTTCACACAGGTGAAAAGGTAAATGTGTAAAACTCTCTGTAATTTTGTTTTCACACAGCAGTGAATGTAAATGAAATATTTACACACAGTGGTGTAAAATTTCATAGGAGGCAGATTAATTCTTGTTAAAATGTTTTGGTGAATCCCTCTGAGTAAAAGAGGATGAATATGTAAATGTTTTTGTTTAATGAATAGAAATCATTTTATGGTGGTGGAATACTCTGTGCTCTGTAATTATTTTTAAAAGACTTGGCTGTGCAAAAAAATCTTGGAGCAAAGGAAACAGAGCATTGCCTCTGTGTTTTATTTTTGTGGCTTTGATATTTACCCATTACAAACAAAAATACCCAACAAGAATTTCCTTCCTTCCATTCACTTCTCCCAACCTATGAAATTTGCTTCCTTCCATTCACTTCTCCCATTCACTTCTCCCAAGATATGATTGTCCGCATCTCAACCAAACAGTGCTTAATCTAAAATATTTGCAATAAAAAAGGTATACACTAAATTTGAGATAAGCATGAAAAGATTAAAATCGCTGAACTATTTCGAAAGAAATCAAGGGCTTCTCAAAGAATCAAAGTGCACAAAGAGAAATGATCATTAACCATTAAACTTCTCCATAGGAAGATCTGGTTACCTCGGATGTGGTCCACCTAACATGCCCAACAAAACATAGATGGAGGAAGAGTTTATACCATGAAAGAAAAGTTATACACTAAAATTGACATAACCATGAAGAAATTAAAATTGCTAACCATTTCCAAAAAAATCAAGGGTTTCTCAGAAAATTAAAGGGCAACAAAAAAGTGACCATCTACTATTGAACTTCTCCACCTGAAGATCTGGTTGCCTCAGATCAGATTAAAATTGTTAAATTATTTTTGAACAAATCAAGGGCTTTTCAGAAAATCCACGGGAAAAAAAAAAAGTGATCATTAACTGTTGAACTTCTCCACACGAAGATCTGGTTGCCTCCGTTCTGCTGCTCCAACGGAAGTCCACGATTTGAAGATTCTTTGTCTAGTAACGGACAACCAGATAAACATGTCAAACAAAACATAGATGGAGGAAAAGGTAAGGTTATAAATAATGTAAAATTTGATATATATATATATATATATATTCTTCCGCTTCTTTCAACTGATATAATCTGGTCACAACGGATTACTCAAATCTCAAACCAATTAGCAACGGTCCACTTTTTCCATGCTTTTCTGGCAACTGATAGTATTCGAGCAACGGTTCACTTTATTCATGCTTTTCTACCACGTCATTTACATGTTCTCGCTTTTCTAAATTTGTCCGTATGCATTTTAAAATTTGTTTTGATTTAATGATCTTTTATTTTCACGTTTTTCCAAATTTGTTTTGAATTTAATGATGTTTTAATAATTGTTTTTTCTTTAAAAAAACAGATGATTTTTCACTCATTTATTTATATTTGTATTTAAATTTTATTATTTTTTTTATATTAAATTTTTTTTTTTAAATTTAATTTGGTATTAATTTATAAATTAGTAATTTATTTTTATCTTATTTATTTATTTTTTATTGATTTTTTAATAATATAATGAAATATTTATTAATTTTTGGAATTTTCTAATGTTTTAATTTAATTACATCTTTTTATTTTATTTATGTTTATTTTTTTAAATAATTAAGTGAAATTCTAATCTTTACAAATTTATCAGGTATTATATATTATCTATCTATATTATATATATATATATATATATATATATATATATATTATATAGATACATTTTTTTAAAAAGCATTTAGTATTAAGTAAATTTACATGTAACATGGAACATTTCGTTTAAAATATACAGTGAGTTTGTAATATAGTAGTGTTTGACTGTATTATTTTGTTTTATTTTCATGTTTATATTTTTCTCAAAATCATATGATATTAAGTACGTCAACATGTAATATGAAAGATTTAATTTAAAATATATGGTGAGCTCCTAATATAATAGTGTATGAGTGTACTTTTTTGTTTTATTTTATTGACTTACAACTTTTAAAAATCGTGAAATATTAACATCATGAAAGTGCAAATATTAGCTACATTTATACAAGATGATTTAGATGCATTTATATTTTCTCTTCTTTTATGAAATGTCTTTTTTTCTTTACAAAAATTAAGTTTTTATTTTTTGTAATATATTCATTAGTTTTGTTTACATGAATTTATGCTAAAATCTCATAATTAATATAAATGCATTAGCTTATTTTTTTTAAATATATACTTTTTCTTCCCTTATATAATTTTAGGATAAGATTTTTAACTAGCACAATTATGTTGTGATTGTGTCCACATGGGGTAGCTCAAGCGGCAATGGCCGTGGAAATGAAGTCTCACCGAACTGGAAGTCTTGGGTTCAAATCTTGGGCTACCCTTCCCCCGCTAAGGGGTACTTAATGGACATGTAAATCGGAGAGTCCTGCCCTAGCCTACAAAAAAAAACAATTATGTGAGTTAGTTTTGAATTTCACTTACTTACAAATTTCCACTTGTAGCTAAATTGGTACATTTTGTAGATTGATGTTGATTTACTTCTCATTGCTTGAAATCGAAACTACTCTAAATAGGCTTAGTATCTACAATTTAGTAGTAGTTATAATTGAAGGGATGGAATTATCCATTGTATTGAGATGCGCTTAGTATCACTTTTGTAGTGGTTAAAATTAAAGGGAGGGACTTTTTATGACAGATAAACCCATGCCTCATCTCAAGAAAAGCATCAAGAGGGATTTGGAAATATTTGTCTCTATGTAACCGCTTAGTATCCACACTTTTGTAGTGGTTAACATTAAAGGGAGGGATGTTTTATGATAGATAAATCCATGCCTCATCTCAAGAAAAGCATCAAGAGGGATTTGGAAATATTTGTCTCTATGTAACCGCATTGTAACATGTGAGCCTTCAATCTCCATTTATATGTAATTGTATTCAATTATCTTAATGATGCTTATATAGGAAACAAAATGCAGATGGGTTAAAAGATCCAAATGATCTAGATTTGGGGAGCCAATAGTTGAAAACACCCAGAGAGAAGATAAAAACACAACAAACACATAAAGAAGCATTTTATTAAAATAAAGAAAATTGTTCTAGCTACATTGTGTGGACCAATCTTGCCTTTTACAAAGTGAGGCCCGAATTTATAGCCTTTTGAGTTACAATACCATCGGTAATTACCATGAGAAAATACCATGGGTGGATGTCGCTTTCCATTTATATTATTCCTCCCTCCTTAGGAAGTAATGGTCCCCATTGCGTAAATTTTCCTCGAGAAAATATTGTGTTCAACATGAACCAATGAAGAGAATGGTTTTATGCAGTTAACCCTACTGATAGCTTAGACTAGCATGGCCTAGCCCAAACTCACCTAGCTCAAGTGTGCCTGGCCTATCTTAGCCTAGGTTAGAGTAGCCTAACCTAGCTTAAACTAGTCTAACTTAAATTAACCTAGCTTAATCTTGCCTAACCTAGCCCTAAATAGCCTACCATAACCTATCCTAAACTCGATTAGCTTATTCTAACCAAGGCTAGCCTAGCCTAACCTAGCTTAAACTATACTAGT
This sequence comes from Pinus taeda, assembly GCA_000404065.3. Taxonomy (NCBI): domain Eukaryota; kingdom Viridiplantae; phylum Streptophyta; class Pinopsida; order Pinales; family Pinaceae; genus Pinus; species Pinus taeda. The sequence goes on along the minus strand of APFE030500042.1, from coordinate 26,379 downwards.
CTTTCTTAGCCTAGCCTAGCATAACTTAGAGAAGCCTAGCCTAAACTAGGCTAAACTAGCCTATTCTAAAATGGCCTAAAGTAGCCTAGCCTAAAATAGCCTAGCTTATGTTATCCTAACCTAAACTAGCCTAGCATAGTCTAGACTAGCCTAACTTTTTCTAGCCTAGCCTAGCCTAGTTCAGCTTAGTGTAGCTCAGCCTGGTTTAAAGTATCCCAACATAGCCTGACATAGCCTAGCCTATCGGAGATTAAATCAGCGTTTCTTAATCAAACTTAAAGTAGCCTACTATAGCCTATCCTAGCCTAGCCGAGCCTAGCCTAGTCTACGTAGCCTAACCTAGTATATACTAGCCTAGCCTAGCATGACATGTCTTGCCTAGATAAGGTTAGCCTAAACATGACTTGCTTGACCTAGACTAAACTAAATTTTCCTAACCCAACTTAAACTAGCGTAGAATAGCCTAATGTAGCCTAATCTAACTTAGCCTTTCCTAGCCTAACACAATCTAACTTAGCCAAAACTAACCTAGCCTTGCCTAGACTAGCCCATCCTAACATAAGCTAAACTTGCCTAGCGTAGCATATACTAGCCCAGCCTATCCAAGCCTAACCTAGCCCACTCTGAAATAGGCTAATCTAGCCTAGCCTAGCCTATCATATCATAGCATAGCCTAAGCTATCTTACCCTAGATTAAGTTGCACATCCTAGCCCTATATAGCCTAAACTAGCCTAGCCTAGCTTAGCTTAGCCTAAACTATTGAAATATGTAACTAGGTTCAGTCTTCATAAATATGAAATGTACTTTTGATTCTTGTATATTGTGAAAAGGAAGAAAAATAATTATTTCTATTTTTGGTAGCATGTGTTTCATGCTCAAGGTTATTTTATTTAAAGGTCAAGCACACGTCGAGTGCTTCTAGGGTTTGTAATAGAGTTATGAATTCAATAGAGTCATTTTCATATGAAGAAGACCCCATTGGGCATATTGTAATATGTCAAGGTAATTACTTTTCATATTTAAAATGTCAAAATACCGCTCCAACACCAACTTTCACTCGTAGCTAAGATGTCATCCTCATTAGTAGATATTGTCCTCCTTGGAAGCCTATAGATAGGAGGGAACTTGACCTCCTATGGAAACTCACTAACTTCTCATCATCTAAGCAAAGAAGAAGCAAAAGGAAAGCAGGTGAAGAAGGACAGAAATAAGGACTAAGGTTTTGGGTTCTTTCTCTCTCTCTCTCACGTGTGAAGATAAGGCTAGGGTTTTGTAGCTACAAGGTTGAAGTTGTGAAAGTTGTAGAAAGAAGGTTGAAGAAAGGACTTATTGGTCATCTGCAAACCATATAAGGAGAAGCAACCCAAGAAAATTTCAAAGGAGCCCTTAGAAGCTCTAATTTCACTCACATGTTATGAAGCAACTATTTTCATAGGGGTTGAAACTTTTAAACCTGTAGTGGAGGAAAAAATTCTATAGTTGGGTGTCAAATGTGTGAATCTTGAAGAGATTTGGCTCGGTTTTAGTTTTCAGATAGAAGAATCACATCATCAAGAAGGTTTAGCTTGGTCTAGGAAGGGTATTGGTCTTGTTCTAGAGGTCTTCAAATTCATCGTTTGAAGAATATGTAATAAGAGAAGAGATTTGTGGGTTTCCCTCTCAAATGGAGGGGTTTTGGCCCTCGTTTGTAGCCTACATCCTGTGTTCTTGTGCACTATTGATATTCATGTTTTTGGTATTTTTTATGATAGGAACAACATAATAATAAGATAATAATCTAATAACAAATAAAAAGTAAAAATAAATTGCAAACAATTATCATGTATAAGATAAATCATCCTAGGTGCATCCATATGGATTTCTAAACATGGTATTAGAGCTAAGGTTATCAAAGGGCATGATGAAGGTCACTACATCTTTGAAGAAATAATTAAAGAAGTTCTCTCTAATTGAAAGTCACCTCAATATAGGCATCAAATCATTTTGGAATCTCCTATTGTCTAAGAAGAGTCATGTGACCGAGACATCTACTATGAAATATGAAGGGTTATTCCCAACACTCACACGTACTTTGGAAGATAAAAACATATGGGTAATTGAAAATGGATCATCTTAAAATATGTTAGGTTAGCACAAACAACTAAACGCCTTATGAAGAGGAAAATACTCCTACATAGTTGACCTTGGAGACAGAAAGAGCTATCTTGTAAGAGGGATTGGAAGAACTTCGCTAGAGATAGAAAATGGAGGAAACATAAATCTCAAAACCATTCTATTTGTAATAGGTTTTCAAAAAAAATTACTTTCCATTTTATGTCTAGAATATAAGGGAGATACAGTTGTTTTTATAGATGGAAAGGTTATGGTAAGGGATAAAGGGTCTAGCACAAATGACACAAAATTCATTGTAATTCATGAAGGCAAACTATACAGGTTACTTACACTTCTCTCTCAAGCATTGGTTCATATTGAAGTCATCTCATGTGAGCTTTGGCATATAAGGTTTGGACACATTCACTATAAAATATTACCAACTCTAAACAAAATTGCGAATGAAATCCCTGAACTTAAGGAGGGTCATGAAGGAGTATGCAAATGATGTGCATTAGGAAAAAATGTTTAGAAACCATTTGGAAGCAGCATTTCAAGATCAAAAGAAACAATGAATCTCATTCACTCTGATGTTTATTGTCGTATGTTTACAAAGTACCTTGGATTTCAACTATAATATGTAACCTTGATCACTCAAGGAAAATTTCAATCTATTTTCTAGAGTCCAAGGATGAAGTATTTGAAAATTTTCAAGAATTCAAAGCATAATTAGAAAAAAATACAGAAAGAAGGATAAAGGCAATAAGATGTAATAATCGAGGAAAATACACTTCAAAGGAGATCATAACTTTTTTTAGTGAGGTTGGATTCATGATGGATCTAATAGTTCCATATAATCCAGCACAAAGTGGTATAGTAGAGTGAAACAATCGCTCAATTGAAGAAAGTGTTAGAGCCATATTAAATGATCTAGACTTGCCTAAAATTTTGTGAGATGAAAGAAATAAAAAAATTGTTGTCTACATTAAAAAATCAAAGTCCTTACATATCACTTAACAACATGACTCCTAAAGAAGAATTCACTAGTAAGAAATCATGCGTACACCATCTCTAGATATTTGGTTTTCTTGTCTACATTCACATTCCAAAATATAAAAGAAATAAGTTGGATCCTACAAGAATGAAAGGTATATTTGTTGGCTATAGTAACACTTCAAAGCCATATATGATATACATGAAGGAAGGGAACCAAATTTAACTAAGATGAGATCTAATCTTTGATGAAAGTGTTGCATTCAATAAATCTAAAGATCTCGTGATTGATTATGATGATGAAGAACTTTTTATATTTGAAGAATGTCCTAGGGAGTAAGAGGATTCAAATCATGAAGAAGAATGTCCCAGTAAACCTATGCGGCAAGTCATCATCCTTGAAAATATAAAGAGACCTAATTGGTTAAAGTATACTCTTCTAGATGTGGAAGGAAATGGAGAAGCCAAGGGTACATTGAGGGAATGTAAGAAGCCTAAAAGATAGTCATGGTATGGAGCCTATATGACAAAGTTAATTGAACCATGAGTATCCACCTTTGAAGATATTGTCAATCATTGACAATGCAAATATGTTATGAATGAATAATATCAATCAATAATGAAAAATGGAGTTTTGGAAATCATTCCTAGACCGAAAGACAAATGTGTGGTGACTTCAACATGGGTCTACAAGATTAAACATACAGCTGATGGAAGTGTTGATAAATATACGAAAATATTTGTGTCTACGAGTTTCTCTCAACAAAAATGCATTGATTATGAAGATAGTTTACACCTACAACCAAGTCTTCAACTATACTGTCATTGTTATCTTTGGCAGCATTGATTGTATGGAACATCCATCAAATGGATGTCAAGACAACATTCTTGAACAATAATATCGATGAAGAAGCCTATATAGAACAATCCTTGGTATTTGAAGTGAATGATAGAGAGACTCATGTCTACAGTCTAAAGAAGGAACTTTCATGGGCTGAACCAAGCACCAAGGGTTTGGTATTCAAGAATTGACACATATCTACAAAGATTAGCCTTCTCAAAGAGCTTCGTTGATCTAAATCTCTATATCAAGGTAGTGAAGGATGAACTAGTAATCGTTCTTATGCATGTGAATGATATTCTAAAATAGTTGTGGAAGGTCGTATTCGAAAGTGCAAGAAGCAAATGGCAACATAATTCAATATGAAGGATTGAGGGTCGATGCATTATTACTTGGGGTAGGAATTTCAACAAGGACTAGATGAGATATATCTAGGTCATGGAAAATACGTGATTGAATCGTGTGCAAAAGGCTTGACATGATGGATTTCAAACCTATGAAAACCCTTATGATCACAAATTTGAAGAGGTTAAGAAGTTTTCATCCAAACCTTATGGATCCTACAATGTATAGGAAATTGCTTGGCTCTCTAATATGTTTGCAAATACTTCACTAAACATTTATTTTGCAGTGAATATTATTAGTGAGTTCTAGATAAATCCAAAGTATGACCAATAGATGATATCCATACATATGTTGAGATATCTGTGAGGAACAATCCATTACTTCCTAAAGTATGAAAGAAATAATGATGTCCAATTGATTGGATATACAATTATGAGTGGGGAGGTTGTGAGACAAATGGAAGAAGTAGTACTAGAGGATTTTTTTAGTTTGGGATCCTCTATGATACAATGGATGAGTAGAAAGGAAGAGTCAATTTCTTTGAGTAGTACTAAAGCTCAATACATTGTAGCATGTGAAGTAAGCAAATAATTTTTTTGGTTGAGGAAGTCGTTGTCTGGCCTATTTGAAGGACCGATCGACCTTATGGTTATATATTATCATAACACCAATTGCATAAGATTGTCTAAACACCCAATGTTCCATGAAAATAAAGTGCATGTAAATAAAATTATCATTACATATGAAAGCTAGTGCAAGATGGAGTGTTTCAACTATGGTATATCTCCACCAATGACCAGGTAGCTAAACTTCTGAAAAAAGCTCTTCCTAATAGGAAGATTATGTATTTGAGAGACAAACTTGGATTGGTTGATATATCCTCCCTAGATCAGAGCGAGGAATAGACACATTATTCTTGTATTCACTTTGTGAAGAACGAATGGACAATTAGGTAAGCATCGAATTTCCGATTCTCTTTCACAATGAGGTAGGGCATCCAATAGGTAATAGTAGTTGAAGAGGAATGTCCTTAAGGATGTGTTATTCCAAGATAGGAATTGTCCTATAAGAACATACCCCTTGAACACCTAGGTGGGGTATGTGCCTTGAGAGCCAATGATGATGGTGTCTATTAGTCATTTGTCTCACCAATATTGTGATCTGATGTTGTCGAGAGATAGAGATTTTAGTCAAGGCGTTACTATGTGAAAATGTAGGTTGGTATAATGAGATGCAATGAGATAAGTTGAAATAATATCTTATGAGATGGCTTACCAACTGGAATCTTCTTATAATATTTCTTTAGTTTGATAATGTCAATGAACCCTTACAAATATCTCCCTAGTTAGGAGGGAGTGTTGAAATATGTATCTAGATTCGGTATTCATAAATATGAAATGTACTCTTGATTCTTGTATACTGTAAAAATGAATAAAAATTATTATTGTTAGTTTTGGTAGCATGGGTTCCATGCTCAAGGTTATTTTATTAAGAGGTCAAGAACCCAATGAGAGCTTATAGGGTTTCTCATAGAGTCATTAAGTCAATAGAGTAATTTTCATATGAAGAAGTCACGTTTTTGCAAATTGTTTTGAATTTAATGATTTTTTAATAATTGGTTTTTCTAAAAAACATATGATTTTTCACTAATTTATTTATATTTGTATTTAAATTTAATCATATCATTTTATATTATTTTGTTTTTTTTAATCTAATTTGGTATTAATTTATAAACTAGTAATTAGCATAGCCTAACCTAGCCTAGCCTAGCCTAGCATAACCTAAACTAGCCTAGCATATATTAGCATAGCCTAGCCTACCACATAGTAGACTAACCTAGCCTAGACTAGCATATCCTAACTTAGCCTAGACTATCCTAGCCTAAACTAGCTTATCCAAGCCTAGCCTAGCCTAGTCTAAAATGGGCTAACCTAGCCTAGCCTATCATATGATAGCATAGCCTAACCTATATTACTGTAGATTAAGTTGCACATCCTAGCCTTGAATAGTCTAAACTATTCTAGCCTAGCCTAATATAAACTTTCTTGACCTAGCCTTGCTGAGCTTAGCGTAAACTATTGAAATATGTAACTAGGTTCAGTCTTCATAAATATGAAATGTACTCTTGATTCATGTATATTGTGAAAAGGAAGAAAAAATATTATTGCTATTTCTGGTAGCATGGGTTTAATGCTCAAGGTTATTTTATTTAGAGGTCAAGCACACATTGGGTGCTTCTAGGGTTTCTCATAGAGTTAAGAATTCAATAGAGTCATTTTTATATGAAGAGGACCCCATTGCGGTTATTGTAACATTTCAAGAGAATTAATTTTTGTATTTAAAATGTCAAAATACCCCTCCAACACTAACTCTGACCGGAAGCTAAGATGTTGGCCTCATTAGCATATCTCATCCTCTTTGGAAGCCTATATATAAGAGGGAACTCAACTTCCTATGGACACTCACTCACTTCTCATCATCTAACCGAATAAGAAGAAAAAGAAATGCAATTGAAGAATGATAGAAAGGAGGACTAAGGTTTTGGGTTATTTCTCTCTCTCTCTTTGACACGTGTGAAGATAAGATTAGGGTTTTGCAATTGCATGGTCGAAATTGTGAAATTTGAAGAAAGAAGGTTGAAGAAAGGACTTATAGGTCACCTACAAACCCTATAAGGAGAAGAAAGCCAAGAAAATGAAAAAGGAATCATCAGACTTGTAGTGGAACCAAAAATTCTATAGTTGGGGGTCAAATTTGTGCATCTGGAAGAGATTTGGTTGGGTTTTACTTACCAGATAGAAGAAGCACATCATCAAGAAGGTTTGGCTTGGTCTAGGAAGGGTATTGGTCTTGTTGTAGAGGTCTTCAAATTTGTAATTTGAAGAATATGTAAGAAGAGAAGAGATTTGTGGGTTGTCCTCTCAAGTGGAGAGGTTTTGGACCTCGCTTGTAGACTACATCTCGTGTTCCTGTGTACTATCAATATTCATGTTTTTGTTATTTTTTTTTATGATAATAACAAAATAATAATAAGAGAATAATCTAATAAGAAATAAAAAGTAAAAATACATCGCAAACAGTTATCACATATAAGAGAAGTCATCCTAGTTACTTCCTTATGGATTTCTCAACATGGTATTAGAGCTAAGGTTATCAAAGGGCATGATGAAGGTCACTACATCTTTGAAGAAATAATTAAAGAATTTCCCTCTAATGGAAAGTCACCTCAATCCAGGCATCAAATCAATTTGGAATCTCTTATTGTTTATGAAGATTCATGTGACCAAGGCTTCTACTACGAAATATGAAGGGTTATTCTCAGCACTCATAGGTACTTTTGAAGATGAAAACATATGGGTAGTTGAAAATGGAGCATCCAGAAATATGACAGGTGAGAATAAACAACTAAAGGCCTATGAAGAGGAAAATCCTCCTACTTTGTTGAACTTGGAGACAAAAAGATCTATCTTGTAAGAGGGATTGGATCAACTTCGCTAGAGATAGAAAATTTATGAAACATACATCTCAACAACATTCTATTTGTACAAGGTTTTCAAATGAATTTACTTTCCATTTTATGTCTAGAATATAAGGGAGATATAGTCACTTTTATAGATGGAAATGTTATGGAAAGGGATAAAGGCTCTAGCATAAACAACACAAAATTGATTAGGATTCAAGAAGGAAAACTCTATAGGTTACTTACACTTCTCTCTCAAGCATTGGTTGACACTGACGTCAGCCCATGTGAGCTTTGGCATATAAGGTCTGGAAACATTCACTACAAAATATTACCAACTCTAAACACAATTGCGAATGACATCCCTAAACTTAAGGAGGATCATGAAGGAGTATGTAAGGGATGTGCATGAGGTAAAAATGTTAAGAAACCATTTGGAAGCCGTGTTTCAAGATCAAAATAAGTCATGAATCTCATTCTCGGATGTTTTTTGTCGTATGTCTACAAAGTATCTTGGAGTTCATCTATATTGTGTAAACTTGATTTATGACCACTCAAGGAAAACTTGGATCTATTTGCTAATGCCCAAGGATGAAGTATATGAAAATTTTCAATAATTCAAGGAAAAAGTAGGAAATCTTACAGAGAGAATGATAAAGGCACTAAGATGTAATAATGGAGGAAAATACGCATCAAATGAGATCATAAATTTTTGTAATCAGGCTGGATTCATGAGGGATCTAATAGTTCCATATAATCTAGAGAAAAGTGGTATAGTAGAGTGAAAGAATCGCTCGATTGAAGAAAGTGTTAGAGCCATATTACATGATCTAGACTCGCCTAAAATTTTATGAGGTGAAAGCAATCAAAATTGTTGTCTACATTAAAAAATCAAATTCCTCACATATCACTTGACAACATAAATCCTGAAGAAGCATTCACTAGTAAAAACCATGTGTAGAACATCTCTAAATTTTTTGTTTTCTTGTCTGCATTCACATTCCAAAATATAAAAGAAATAAGTTTGATGCTACAAGAATGAAAGGTATATTTTTTGGCTATAATAACACTTCAAAGCCATACACGATCTACATGAAGGAAGGGAACTGAATTGAAGTAAGACGAGATGTGATATTTAGTGAATGTGTTGCATTAAATAAATCTAAGGATCTTGTGATTGATTCTGATGATGAAGAACTTTTTATATTTGAATAATGTCCTAGGGAGGAAGAGGATTGAAACCATGAAGAAGAAGGTCCCAATAAACCTATGTAGCAAGTCATCATCCTTGAAAATAGAAAGAGACATAATTAGTTGAAGTCTACTCTTCTAGATGCGGAAGGAAATGGAGTGACCAAGGGTACATTGAGGGAAAGTAAGAAGCCTAAAATATAGTTTTGACAGTGCTAGACCCACCCACATCAGGGGATCTCCCGAGTATGAAGTCTGAACTAGACCTCACACCATTTGGTGTATGAGTCCCATCTGGTATGATGACCTAGTTTCTATTGTCTTAAAGATATGCCTTAGCTCTTGCTTATCAGTATGTGAGAGTGGTTTTATTTGTCTTCAAAAAGAGAGGTTCCTATGCCTATAGAGTGCTAGTGTTACTTGTGTCAAGGTATCTTTCACTAGGTAGAGAGAGGGTCGGAGTGAGTCTCAAGTTGGATGGGAGGAAGCCCCAACTCTGTTAGAAAAACACAACACAATAGGACGTGTGCAGCTTCTGGAGGAGCAATCTAGAGGGAAGCGAAAATCATAACAAACAAGGGAAATAGCACGTACAACACTCAGAGGGTCAATCCATGCGAGTGTGACGGTCGTTATAGCAAGTTTACGTGAAAGGTTCTGTATGATGTCCGGGGAAGTAACCAACATGGAAAGGAAAGCATTAACAACTTATACAACATATTTTCATAAATATATGTATTAGAACAACTGAATGAATTCAACTGTTTAACACAAGTTACAACAACAAGTATTACAAGTGTTTAAGATAAACCTTACAAAAAGTTACAACACGTGTTATTAGCAAGCTTCTGAATTAAGAAAAATTTATAAGACACATCAGTACACCATTACATAACTAACCTCACAGGTGTGGCATTCGAGCCATTGCTCGCTCCTCAAAGAAAAGATTACAGACTCTCAAGGCTATGTTGGAGGAGCCAAGGTGAAAAGTCCTTTGCATGTACAAATGAGGGCTATTTATAGCCAATGGTAAAACTTACCCTTGTGATTGTTAAACTTCCCTCATGATTGTTTGAATTTCATGACTTTTAAAATTTACATGACTCTTTAGATTATAAGTGGGTCTCTTGGACTTCCACATCACATTAAATTGATTGGCATAGTATGGTCCACAGTAGTAATGTGGCTGACATGACTCATGACACAACTCCACATGATAGTGACAGTACGTTGGTGTTGCTGTTGGTGTGCATGTCATACTGTAGTGCTGCTAAGCAATTGATGTCCTCTTGGTGTGTCACAACTTCACCTCCTCATGGAAAGGTGCGCATAGTCTTCGATGTTCATTGGGTCTGCTTGATGTTGCATCTGCACATTTGTCCTTGCTTGTACTTCGGCATACTTGACATGTTCATCTGTTTGTGAAAATGCATGTTAACCCATTCATTTATGTGTGTTCACATCTTCGCATGGTTGTCCATTCACGAACACATCTGCTCACATCCATCATTTATTTGTCCATTCACAAAAATGCATGTTGGTCTCTTCGTCCATCTGTGAACTCAGCCTTGCATGTTTGTCCATTTGTCTTCCTTCGAACACATCTTCATGTGTTGGTTTGTTCATCCATCCACTAATGCATATTCGCATGGTTTCCTGTTCACAAAAACATCTCCTCGCATGCATCATTTATTCATCCATTCGTGAACATGTCCTTTTGCATGTACTCTCATTGTTCATTCCATTTTTCATCCAGTCATGTCTATTCATGTACATGTATTTGCAATCACTCACAACGAGATGAAATCAAATCCATAAACCTCCTAGTGTACCATGATGCATGATCATTTTTGGATGCAGGTGACTAGGAGAGATGACACGGTTATGAAACTGCGGAAGGCAAGTTTTGAGCTGGGATGTGGGTTCTAGGTACTATTCATGAAAACTGCACAAAAGTCACTGGGAGACAAAGATGGGAATTCTGGATCGGCAGTGACAATCCATGGGATCTGGCTTGGCTAGAGGAAAAGTATACCCAGATTTTTAGGGTAAGCAGTGCAGGTTGCAGGAGGACTAGGCACGTAGGATCTGCGTAATTTCTGGAGTGTGTAGGTAGTGGGAGCTTGGTAGAAAAAACTACATAGTTTCTAGAGGGAGTTGGTAGCAGGTTGCAGGAGCTTGGCAACAAAAACTATACAGTTCCTGGAGGGTGCTGGCTATGGGCTACTGGGATATGATGGGAGGAAAAATATGCAGTTGCTGGGAGGCTAACCTGTTAACTACCTCTACGCAATTTCCAAACTGGGCGGACAACTGAGCTGTAGAGGGCACTGGGTGTTCATCTGGTGTGTCTACATAGTTTTCTCTATCAGCAAAGTGGGCATGATCTGTAGACTCTACAAATTTTTTGAGGGGATTCATTCCTGGGTTGACCACTTGGTCAAACTTTCCAGTTGACCAGCAGGAGGGCTCATTCATGAGCTTGCAGGTAGCACAACTTGAAATGGCTTTCTGGGTGCTTCTGTGATGTTCTGGTGACAGTCGGTCAAGTCGATGATGGGGTGATGGTCAGGCTGTGAGAGGGTGATCTGAGTGTCAGAATTACAACAAAAATGACTAAGTGTGTGAGTGAGTGAAATGGTACATACACGACCTTACAAACACACACTCACATGACTTGATGGCAAGACACTTCAAAAAATCAAGACACACATGCTCAACATGACCAACTGACTATGCGAGTGGCAAGTGTGACGCTTGTGATAGATCGTTGAACGACCGTGACAATGATTGCATGAAAATGCGTACAACTTTGTGTGCAAGAGCGATAGATGCTTACATAGTGAACACAACATGTACACATGAAGCGAACACGTTGCGCATGGCTAGAACATGGTTGCAAGCAAGACATTGTTACCAACATGCAAAATTTGTTTGTTGAAAAGTCAAGCAAGGTGGGTGCAAAGATTTAACATGATCCCAAGGGGTGAGCCCAAGTGGTTGCAAGAATCAAGTAAAACTCAAGGGAGGCTCTGAAATTAGATGTGGGCAAATTTTGGAGGGTGTTGCAATCACTACAACACTTGGTGACACACTGGTAGAACTCTAGCTACTCTGTTTTGGTTCATTGGTAGTACAAGGCTGTGGTATTTTGGGGTGTATTGAATCATTGGGTGAGTTGTTTTGGTTTCCCCACTTACCCCATGGACACACATGGTTCACAATTTTCCAACTCAGTCAAACACAACAAAAATTTCAACTTGATCACAGTGTTTTGAAATCGAGGAGGGTAGTTTCGTTCGCTAGTTGAAAATTTTCTAAGTATAATTTTTCATCTTTGGTGTTGCTCCACTTCCATTAGGCCTCGATCGTAACTCGGAAAAGTCACGGAGGAACACACACATTGCTCCAGTTCCAGTGAGTTTGGTTAGTACCCTGGTGGAGTTGCATGCTTCCCTGTCTACGCAGGAAGCCTTTCTTTTCTTTCGCCTTTGTATTTTTCAAAAGGACTCTGCATTGGCACTTATTTGTTCTTGGGTGGAAGAGCGATCCCGACTTATTGAGAGAAGAAGAGGTTGTTCTTTTAGAGAAGCATATAAGGCCTCTGACATAGGTTTACTCGTTTCGATATTTCCCCTTCTCCATTTCTACTAGTTGGATGAGCTTGAATACATAGAGCAAAGGGCTGAGTACATGCATGGGGTTTCCTAGTGTGGAAACTGGTTCATGGTTGTAACAAATTTCCCCTTGCAGATGGATAGTATTTTACATCAAGACTTTAGTGGCCGATGGTTAGAACTAAGAATAGAGAAGATGGACATAGGACTTGACAAGTGCTATAGTGTCACAAGTCTCTTAGATTTCACCCACATACTCATTCAAAAGCGAGAACTCAGTATATTGTAGCACTTATTTCTGGAAAAAAAATAGCAAGGTGTCAATGAAACAAAACAAAACGAAACAAAAATAGTAAGCAAAGCCAACACAACAACAAGAAAGCAAAGGAAAGAAGCAAACAAACTAAACCAAGTTAGAAAGAAAACAAACATGTAAACCACAAAGAAAAGGAAAGAAAAAAAGAAAACACTACTCCTAAACCTATGCTAAATGGTTGTGGTTACATGAAATGAAATTTCTATTGAAGCCACCGTAGGCATACTTGACCTGCACTCACAAAGATACAAGTAATTAAACTAGTTAAAAAATAGTGTGCAATAGAAAATTCCAACACTTGACAAACTTGCAAACGAGAGAGAAGGTATCGCTTGTGTGCGGAAGAATGTGCGACAACCATGCAACACACATGTTTACCTCTTCCGGGACTACCATTTTTCAACAATCCTCAAAGGCCTCTTACGAGTGTGTTGTTCTGCACCAAGTTCCTTAGTGAGTGCAAGGAAAGACTGAAGCTTGTTAGCTGCAACACGACTCACCAAGTAAGATTGTTCCAACCATTTAGCGATTGGATCATAAATTTGTGATGGTTGTTTTGAAAGATTCATGATATTTGAGAAGATGGATTCCTAATTTGAGAGAGGGGATCATGACGGGAATCTTATGCTGATAGATAAATCTGGTCATTCTCGTCAGTTATGTCAAGAAAATTAGGGCCTCTCATAGCCATCAATGCAAGCTGAAGTGCCTCACTTACTTGACATAAGTCTAAGAAGAAATATGTTACACGCGGAGATCATAGTGTATGAAATGACTACCATTGGATGTACTGTTGGGAAAATCATAAACTGCATGACAACCACCAAGATAGAAGAGAAATCAAACTAGTCGATTGAGATGCTAGATTCCCAGTTTGACATGAACACTTTTTTTTTTGAAAAATCATTCGAATGCTCTGAATGAGGGAACAAAGTTCTCTGTGTTCTAGATATGATAGACCACCCACCTGCAACTGTTGAAAAAGTGCGCAGGAATCATGGTCATCATAGAAATGTAGAGAGGATGCAAACATTATGAATGTGTGAAATGAATTTGGGTGTGGTGAAATGAGAGTAACTTGAATCATTGATAGGTTGTGTGCGTGTCGTGACACAGGGAGATTGCATGCATCATGGTCATCACAAAAATGTAGAGAGGATGCCAATGCTATGAATGTGTGAAACAAGTTTGGCTTTGGTGAAATGAGAGTAGCTTGAATTGCTCGATAGGTTGTGTGCTCACCATTAGACAGGGAGATTGTAGGTGTGATGAGTGGGCAAATTTGACGTGCAAAATTTGCAAAAAGGCCAATGAGGTAATTATGAGAGAGAACATCTAATAAGTATGATTCCAGATAAAGATAGTCTTTGAGATGATCAACCTTGCTGTCCCATGATTTCATGAGGGACAGACACTCCCAACCCGAATTGGATGTAAGAGAGGTGCATGAAAATGGAGATGATGTAACAAACTCATGGATTCGATCATTAGCAAAAATATGAAATTTTGAAATATTATTGATAGGAGAATCCACGTCAAGTGTAACCATGAAGATAGATGGATTGTGCATGAGAAACGAGAACTGATTTTGTATGATGAACTTACAAGAGTCACAAGGTCCTGACATAACCATCAATGGATGTTGAAGTGCCTTGACTCCCTAGCAGGTACCAAAACTTTCTAGGATTAAAAAATTGCATTTTGAGATGTGAACTAGATCATGCATGGCTTGAGGATGGTTGTTGTTACTGATTTCAAAACTTCTCTTTGGATAACATCCATCTCTGTCATAGGCTTCATCAAAATCTTCAGCACGCTAGCTTGATGAGTTGTCTTCATGCAACAAACAAGATGATGACAAGTGGGAAGATTCCTATTTTTTGAGAATATTTTTATCATGTACAACCTCATTTCCTTGTGTTGATTTAGGAGATAACTCATAAGATGAAGAAGGAAGAAAATGCAAAGTATCTCCAATGCATGTTGATGCGTTGTGAATGATAGGACACACAAGCAAGTGAGGTGTAGAGGAAGCTTCGATATGGATGTCTGATTTGACCAGTGCACATTTCAGATCTAAGTTAGAGTGTATATGGGATGAAAATAGATCATATAATGTGATTGGGGGTTCATCACAACATATGGAAGTGTGGGAGTGATGACAACCCAAGACTTGAGGTTGATCAAAAGAATTGATTGTGCATGATGTTTCAACAAGATTCACGGATCGAGAATCAATCAAGAATGGAATATCAATGTTTTGAGAGGAATTGATTGTGTCTTCACCATCCATCTCCTTCGCTTGTATGATGAGACTTCCTTTCACATGACTGCAACTTGAGCCAGCAGCTCAAGAATCAAGAGAGTTCGCGTAGCTATATTATGAAGTAGATCGCTTAAGAAAGTCATGGTGCAAGGAGTCATGGCTTGTAGATGATGGAGGATGGTAGATATGCAAATTAGACTCAATACTTGGGCTATGAAAGGTGATCTCCTCTTTCAGAATGGAGGGATGAGTTTTCGCCATAGGATTTCTTAACGATTATGGAATTTCCTCGGTTGGGGCGAGAGACAACTGAGCAAATGGGTTGGGAACATGTTGTGCATATTTTTGAGGTTTGCAACCATTGCGAGGGGGCACATACTACACATATTTCTCTACTTTACAACCACTGCGAGTGGGTACCCATTGTGCATATTGCTTAGCTTTGTGGTGGCTATGAGGGGGCACCCTCTTTGAGACATGAGGTGTCTCGTGATCTGCAAGAGTCGACGAAGAAGGGAAATTAGAAGGTTTACCATTTCAAGAGACATGAACCAAGTGTTTCAGCTTGTGGCTCATGAAGTCAAGGTCCACAAAATGTGATAGAGGTGAAGGAAGTGGGTAGAAAAATCCTCAATTGATTCATCATGCTTCATTCTTAAAGGAGAGATTCTTTCATAGACATCATGGTGGTCACACTCATCAAAGGCTTGATGGAGCTCCTTGAGGAAAGTGAGAAGGGAATGGATAGAAGTAGGTAGCAAGGTATGGCACCACCAATTAGCATGACCTTCATTGTGAGGAAGAAGAGTACGCAAAGAAGGTCATCACTATCGATTCTATGAGATTTGCAGAAATGAAGAAAATCAAAAATGTGTTCGGTTATAGATGTTTTGTCCTCACCGTCAAACTTTAACAAGGACAAGTGATAGGGAAGCTCATCGAGCTTTGATAGATGATTAAGAGAGAAATTATAGACATCCCGAGAGCATGAATTGTGTATGATTCATCGGGTAAGAGAGTCAACCTAGATGTACGGGCTAAGCTTGTCATCTAGCCCTCATTCTAGCACTAAAATATTGACAGTCTTGAACTGCCAACATTAGTAGATCTTTCGGGTATGAAGTCTCGATTAGACCGCACACTATTTTGCATAGGAGTTTGATCCAGTACAATGGCCTGGTTTTCATTATCTTAAATATATGCCTTATATCTTGCTTGTCAACACGTGAGAGTGGATTTCTTTGTCTTCGAACAATGTGTTTCACATGCCTGGTGAATGCTAGTGTTACTTTTGTCAATGTATCTTTTACCGCAGAGAGAAAGGGTGGCAGTGAGTCTCAACTTAGATGGGATTAGCCCCAACTCTGTTATAAACACATAACACAACAGGTCATGCACAACTTCCCGAGGATCAATCCACATGAATGCGACAATCACAATACACAAGGGAATATAACATGTACAACACTCAGCGGGTCAATCCACGCGAGTGTGATGGTCGTTATATCAAGTTTACATGAAAGGTTCTATCTGATGTCTTGGGAAGTAAACAATATGGAAATGACAACGCTAACAAGTTATACAACACATTTTCATAAATATATGTATTAGAACAGCTGAATGAGTTCAATTTTTTAACACAGGTTACAACAACATGTATTAGAAGTGTTCAAGATAAATCTTACAACTAGTTACAACACATGTGTGAAAATGTGTTGGCATGTTAGCAAGCTACTGAATTAAATGAAAGTTCCAAGAAACATCGATACACCATTACATCACTAACCCCATGGGTAGGGTATTGGAGCCACTGCTCACTCCTCAAAGAAAATATTACATACTCTCAAGGCTATGTTGGAGGAGTGAAGGTGAAAATTCCTTTGCATGTACAAATGAGGTCTATTTATAGCCAAGGGTAAAACTAACCATTGTGACTGTTTGACTTCCCTCATGACTGTTTCACTTTCATGGCTTTTCAACTTTACATGACTCTTCAGACTACAACTAGGTCTCTTTCACTTCCATGTTACATTACATTGATTGACATAGTATGACCTATAGTAGTGATGTGGTTGACATGACTCATGACACGAATCCACATGATAGTGATGGTACGTTGGTGTTACTGCTAGTGTGCATGTCAAGCTGTAGTGCTGCTAAGTGATGCATGTCCTTTTGGTGTGACACAACTTCACCTCCGCACGGCAAGGTGCACGAATTCTTCGATGGTCATTGGGTTCACTTGATGTTGCATTTACACCTCGGTCCTTGCCTATACTTTGCCATGCTTGATATGTTCGTCCATTCACAAAAATGCATGTTCATCCATTCATTCATCGGAAAACATATCTTCGCATGGTTGTCCATTCCCAAACATATCTCCTCTCATTGATTCATTCTTAAAAATGCATGTTCATCTGTTGGTCTATCTACAAACTCATCCTTGCATGTTCATCCATTCGTCCTTTCACGAACACATCTTCGTGTGTTTGTCCATTCGTCTGTCTACACACACATCTTCACATGGTTGTCCATTCACAAATACGTCTCCTCACGTGCATCATTTTTTCATCCATTCATGAGCATGTCCTTTTTCTTGTACTCTCCTTGTTCATTACATATTTCATTGCGTCATGTATATTCATGTACCTGTATCTACAGTCACTCATGATGAGATGACATCAAATCCATAAATATCATATTCTACCATGATGCATGGTCATTTTCAGATGCAAGTGACTAGGAGAGAGGAAAAGGTTATGAAAATACGACATGTAAGTTTTGAGCTAGGTTGCAGGCTCTGGGCACTGCTGATGAAAAATACGTAGAAGTCACTTGGAGACAGAGACAGACATTCTGGATCGGCCGTGACTGTCCATCAGATCTGGCTCAGCTGGAGGAAAAATATGCGTGATTTTTTGGAGAAGCAGTGTGCATTGCAGGAGGACTCACCAGACGTGATTTGTGCAATTTCTGTAGTGAGCGGGCAATCAGAGCTTGGCAGCAAAAACTGCACAGTTCATGGATGGAGATGGAAGCAGGTTGCTTGCAGGAAAAACGACGCAGTTGCTGGGAGGCTAACCTGCTGAACACCTCTGCATAGTTTCTAAGTTGAGTAGACTAGTGGGCTGCAGAGGGCTTGCTGATGAAATTTTTACAGTTTTCTAGGTGAGCAGCTAGTCAGCTAACTAGTGACTAGATGGGAAAACTATGCATTTTTTTGAGTGAGACAAGGACGAGCATTGGGTGTCTATTTGTCTTGTCTGCACAATTTTTTCAGTCAGCGGAGTGGGCACGGTCTGCAACCTCTGTGTAGTTTTTGTGGGGAATCATTCCTAGGTTGACCTCCCAGTCAAACTCTCTAGTTAACCAACAAGAGGGTTGATTGATGAGCTTGTGGGCAGCCCAACTTGAAATGGCTTGATGGGTGCTTCTACGTTGTTTTGGTGACAGTCAATCGATTCGATGACAAGGTGATTGCCCGACTATGAGAGGGTGATCTAGTCGACATAATTTCAGCAACAATGACTAAGTGTGTGAGCGAGTGAAATGGTGCATACACGACCTTTCAAACACACACTCACATGACTTGACAACAAGACGCTTCAAAACATGAAGACACACATGCTCAACATGACCGACTGATGATGCGAGTGGCAAGTGCAATGCTTGTGATAGATCGTTGAACGATTGCAATGACGCTTGCATGATAGTGCATATGACTTCATGTGTGAGCATGACGGATGCTTACATAGTGAACACAACATGTATAGATGAAGCAAAGACCTTGCACATGACCAAAACATGGTCGCAAGCGAGACATTGTTACCAACATGAAAAAGTTGTCCATTGAATGGTCAAGCAAGGTGGAGGAAAAGACTCAACATAAGCCTATAGGGTGAGCCCGAGTTCTTGTAAGTATCAAGTAAAACTCAAGGGAGGCTTTGAAATTGGAAGTGGGCTAAAATTTTGGAGGGTGTTGCAGCCGCTACAATACTTGGCAACATACTGATAGAACTCCAGGTTCTCTGTCTTGGTTCATTAATAGCACAAAGCCTTGGTCTTTTAGGGAGTATTGAATCACTATGTAGGTTGCTTTGGTTTACCCACTTACCCCATGGACATACACGGTTCACCATTTTCCAACCGAGTCAAACACAACAAAAATTTTAACTTGATCATAGTGTTTCGAAATCGGTGACGGTAGTTCATCTCACGAGTTGAAAATTTTTAGAGTATAAGTTTTCATCTCTGGTGTTCTTCGCTACCATCAGGTCCGGACAATGCCATGATGGAGTCACATAGGAACACACACATTTATCCACTTCCACCAAGCCTTGTTAGTACCCCGGTGGAGTTGCATGCTTCACCTCTCTGCGCAGGAAGCCTTTCTCTTCTTTCACCTCTGTATTCTTCAAGGGGACTGTGCATTGACACTTATTTGTTTTTGGCCAGAAGATGGATCTCGACTTATTGAGAGTAGAAGAGGTTGTTCCTGTTGGATACCTATACCAATAGGTTTCATATTTCATGATTGGCAAATTCAAATGCCAAATATGCTCTGCTTTGCT
>APFE030500040.1:63450-90558 GCA_000404065.3 Pinus taeda | reverse complement strand
ATGACCAAAATATTTTTTTATAAATTAGAGCGCAACAAAATAGCGAATTTGATTTATATCAATTATAATAAGGAAAATTAAGGAAAACTCACGTCAAAAATTATATCGAGTGTCTAACATTTATTCATTAAGTGTTTAAATGGTTTATATTAAATAGAATACTAATTAGGTACTCCACTATTGTTTTAATAGACCAAGTTTAGAAGATGTTTTTAAGTGCATTATTGAATTTGATTATGCATATTTGATATGGTGAGAAGTCATGTTGGTCAAATAAAGCTTTGAAAACTTAAATATTTTATGGCATTGTCATGTAATTTGTATAACACATGATTACATTGAAATATTAAATAATATAAAATTCCTTCAAAAATAATATGAAGAGAATAATTGATATACAAAAAATATGGAAAAGTCTGTCTAAATGTATATTAATAGATCCTTAAAAAAATTTACATATCATATAAATCTACTCTTAAGATATTCGCTCAAGTAGATCAAGAATGGCTTCTACACCATATTTATTTATCTCTTTCTTCTTGCAATGCTCTTTCTTTGGCATTCATGCCCACACTATGGTATTAATTGGAGTAGAGCCAAGTTATGTGTCATCAGGATTTGGTACCCAATATTGCTCTAAACATTTTCCATCGTATTTCCTTGACATAGCACCAGTCAACCTTCACATGAAGATTCTCACTTTCACTATCCCTAAAGATATCTTTGATGGATTTTGCCATCCAAATCATCTCTCCTCCATCCTCATTTCCTGATCTAACTAGCAACATATTTCCTTTCTCAACATCAATAATCAAATTGGATGTTGTCTTTGGCTTGTTGCATTTGGGTCCAACATATATTGGTTCATCTACCACATTATCAAAATATCCATCCATAATACCTGAGATTACCTGGAGTGCATTACGATGAACATCAACAATGTGCCTTGTCTTGGGCCATAGATACTCATAAGATGAATCACTTCCATCTATTATTCTATGATCATTATAAATTCCATCTAATGTATCAAGAACTTTTTCCCAATACACTACTTTATTTTTCGATTCCTCTATAACAACCAGTGAATCCTCAGTCCCAATAGTGTCTTTCCACATTTTTATGTATGATGTTATCCCTTCCTTTAGTTCTTTGAAATAGACATCATTTTGTTTGGAAG
Organism: Pinus taeda; assembly: GCA_000404065.3. Classification (NCBI taxonomy): domain Eukaryota; kingdom Viridiplantae; phylum Streptophyta; class Pinopsida; order Pinales; family Pinaceae; genus Pinus; species Pinus taeda. The sequence goes on along the minus strand of APFE030500040.1, from coordinate 89,381 downwards.
CTAAGAAATATGTCTTCCCTATGGGAATTATAGGTCGACCTTCATCATCTATATTCCATAACTCAACTAGTTCTGACCACTGAATATCTCTAATTGATCCTTTGTACCTTAGTACCAGAACAACATTGAGTACAAGAAATTGGTAGTATTGGACAATAAGATGTCCAACTAGTGCATTTTTTCCCTCCTCATGTATCCATTAAGGAAACTTTTGAAGTCATAGACCTTGTCAATAAGTGTAGGTGGAAACACTCGATTTTCTTCAATTATGCGATATGTATCCATCATTTTAGGTAAAGAATAAATATATTTACTTTTAGGGTGGAAGCCATTCTTCCATAGGTTCCATCTATGTCTTCATGGGTGTGCCCCATAGGTAAGAAACCAACCTCAATAGTGATGAAGATGCCAAGTGCAGTTCAAAGTGATAGAAATAAGAAAATATAGCGATTCTTATTATCAGTTGGTGCATTGTCCAACTGTAACAACAAAAGTGGAGGAAGAGGTTTAAAATCAACATTTTGACTTTTTGAACTTCTATGAGATATAAAATCATCCTTATACCCTTGAAATTTTGAGTAAATAGAGGTTTCAAGTAATGCATTTGTAAGTGGGTTTCTTGAAATTCCACTTTCATAAAGTAGATCACCATACATATCCATTTATGGGTCTTCAAGGTCCCTTAAGCACTTTTCAAGGGATGTAATAGTAAATTGTGATCCCATATGGACAAACGGTAGCGAGAAATGACCAAAACCTCCCAGCTTATGCCCATCTGTAAGCATACTTGTCAATGAAAAACCTAAATTTGTTCCTACAATAGATTTTGATTTGACACGTAGCCTTGGGATTGAAGTCTTTGTTTTGTCTATTTTATCATGGATAATGCTCAAATACTCCTTTGGAATTTTATCCAAAATAATTCTATGCGCATAGTAGCAATATCTTCCACACATAACTATCTTGTTATGTTTCTTCAACCTACCTCATGCCTTTTGTTCTAGCTCTTTTGTAGTTGCTGACTTCATTCATGGTTTCAACACAATACATTCACTACATTTATTGAAGTTGATGTTCTTTGAAAATGCCACATCTCGAAACATAGTATTCCAGATATTTCTCATTGTTGGTTGTGATATTGATGGGTAATTGAGCTTTTGAAGAGCCTCATTGATCTCTTTTAACAAATAAGTTTGTGGGTAAGTTGAGGGAAGCAATCTTAAAGGAGCATTTGTTCCATCTTCTTCAACTTGACATGTTTGGTTTGGTGAAAAATATGAATTATCCATTACAATTTTGTGCAATATTTCTATGGCTGCCACAGTGTGAGCTGGTGCTTTGCATGTGTTGGTGTTACCATGAATAGCTTTGATCTGTCCATGTTGGAAATGAAGCTGGTAGTTATAAAATGTGATTTGAGGAATTTTATGTATCTTATACCATGTTTTCTTACAAATAATATTCCCATTAAGTCTCATGTCCTTTACATTTCTAGTAATAGGTGGTAGGCCATCGCCCCTTGACATAACTGTGTTTGACATGAGTGAATTAAAGAAAAATTCTCTAATACCATTTGTATTTATTTGTCTCATACCCCTTCTTATCCACATGTTGAAAACAATCTTTTCTACAACATAGATCTGCTGCCAAAAGTTGTATTTCTTTCTCTTTATCTATTTTTGTTTGACATTTTGCAAATATTTTTCTATCCACAACTCAACTAATCCTTTTATATGGCCCTGTTACATGAATATCAATTGATTTTCTATATTTTTCATTACAAAGGCACCCATCCGATTTGTTTAATGGACTCGTGTCCTCTATAACATCCCATATCACCATTTCTTTGGGTGGCTCCTTGAAATTTTTCCTGACCCTTAATATCACACCTTTGTTGTCCACCAACTTATTTATTGGCCATCTAACCGAACAATGTATAGACTTATCCCCAATTCTGCATATTTCACAATTTCCAACTATCTCTTCTAGAAAAACACCAAAATCCATTTCACGCAATGTTTCACCCTCAACACTGTCATCCTCGTGGACATTAACTAGCATTCCTTTAGAAATGCACATAATTGTTCCCATGCATTCATGTGTAAGAGAAACCTTTTCACATATGAATCTAACCCTATCTTGGGGAATATTTTTGGGATGATCATGACAGTGAGGCCCCAAATTTGATTCTGGCCAAATTTCATAAGATTCTAATGCACCCCCAAGTGCATGCTCAAATCTCGTTGGATGTGGTAGAGGAGAATTATGTTTTAACACCTTCTCAATTTTAACCACTATGCATCCTTTCTTTACCATCTCTCCATGCACTTTATGCCCAAGCTCTGTATTGAATATGGAGCCCTCGCCCACCTTCACTCCATGTTGGAGAAGATCTACCCTGTCTCCATTAGAAAATGTAGAAGAAACATTTGTATATATAAACGAATGTAAATAAGGTTAGCATTTACTCAAAAAAAAAATCATTATACTATCAATAATAGATAACACATGCTTCACTATTTTGATTTACCTATGTTGTGTCTCAAATCCACACTTCCATGGATGTATGTCCCCTTCATTAACATTGTCATCAATCAAATGTGGTTGAGTAACATCAATTATCAAAATTGCAACATAACCAACATTAACCCTTTCTCCAGCATAATAAGTTCTAGACTCTATAGATTTGACCCTTCCTAGCCCAATGACTTGATCATTAATAAGGAGATCAATAGAGTCCTCCCTTTCCAAAATTATATTTTCCATTATAGCTTGTATCAATTCTGTAACAACAATTAAATCGTAACTTGTAATTAAAAGGATGAACTATGCAAATTGTGACTTTATATTTTCCCAAAAACACACAAATTACGAAAAAGTAATATAGATGCAAAAATTAAAATAGGATGGTAGTCATATTGTATGTAATGAAACATTGTTTCCTCAAATGAAGGCTAATAATCAATATCATTCCTTCTACTACAAACATAACCATATTGTTAGAAGCAACATTACATGGTCAAATAAATCTAGCACATGCTAGATTTCTTCTAGCATATGCTAGATTTCTTCTAGCACAAACACAAACACATTGCCAATAATAATATTCTAACGCGAAGGAAATCCACCACATGATAAATTTCATTCTAACTTAAATAGAAGCATATTACTCACAAAAACATTTCAAAGTAAAATAAATATTTCACATTCTAGAGTTTATTGTAGCACAAACACAATCACATTGCCAAAAACAACATTACAGTGTGGAAGATATCTAGCATATGCTTGATTTACTTCTAGCACAAACATAAGAACATTTCCAACAATAACGTTGTAGGGAAAACAAAATCCAACAAAATCCAACAACTTCTATCACAAACATAATCACATTTCCAATAACAATGTCACAAGGTAAAATAAATTTAATGCATGCTAGCTTTACATGTAGCATAAATACAAGCATACTACCAAAAACAACATTTCATGCCAGAAGAAATTTAGTGCATGCTATATTTCCTTCTAACATAAACAAAAGAACATTACCAAGGTGAAGGAGATCTATACGTGTTAGATTTCCTTCTATAATAAACAACGAAATTGAAAACAACAATATTGCATAGAAAAAGGAATCTAGCACAACTTCTAGCCCAAACACAAGCACAATGTTTCCAATAACATTGCCAAGGTGATGGAAATATATCACTTGCTATATTTCCTTTTATCATAAACAAACAAATTGACAACAACAATATTGAAAATGAAAAGAAATCTAGCATAATTTCTAGCCCAAGCACAAGCACATTTCGAATAAAAATATTGCAAGGTGAAAGAAATTTAGTGCATGTTAACTTTACTACTACCAATAATAACATTTCATGCAAAAAGAAATATATTGCATGCTAGGTTTATTTTTAAAACAAATCAACAAAGTGTAATGGTGATTCTCTGTTCTGAAGACCCTTGTGAAAAGTGGCGTAATGCTAATAAGAGCAATGCAGTGATTGCCAGGACATGCACTAATCTTTCCTTTTATCCTACAAAAAGGTACTAGGTGTGAAATCCTTTTTTTTTCCAAGTTTTTGCTTGTAAAAGGGGAAAGTAATGAATAATTTTTCCTGCTAGAATAAATTTCTTTGGGGAAAAAAAGGTGGAAAACATGAAGCCTTGTCTCCTTACCAAGAAAGTAAGGCTAACTAGGCCTGATTTATATCCATGCCCGATGAACTATATGTTGTTTGCACTATGATTGGTAATGTACCTTGAACGACACATGTGCTATCATATTCATAATGTTAATAGTTACACATCCATGACATCTCTGGTTATTCCAACTTCTATGACATAATCAATGTAGTTGAAGCCTTCGAGATTTCTGGATCCAACATTCTAAGAAGAATGTGGTAGACTTAAAAGTTAGTGTCCAAGTAATTACTCACCTTTATCACAAGCTGACCAACTAGTTTTCCTATTCTAGATTAGTCTCAAGATCTCCTTACATGCCACAAACAAAAGAAGGTATTGTAAATACAATCTCTCTCTGATTCTAAAGGAAAGAAATCTCTGTTTAAAGAAAAAAGATATATTTTTGTCATTTTTTGAACAGCTACCTTGAGAACATTGCCAGAGAAATCATAATACATGAAGAGTTTATATACTCTCAAAATATTCCAAGATCATGTAATCACAATTGAGCCTCATGAACTAAAAGTTATGAGGCAGCCTAACCCATATTCTTGTAATCAGTTTTCCTTTAGATGATTACGTAATAAACAACAATATAGACAAATATGCATTCTATTGACAAGAATGTATATACCCCTATCAAGGTCTTACAAGGAAAGGAATATTTGTACCAGGAAGATCCAGAAATCAATTCATGTTAGCTCAACCAACAGAGATCATTGTGCAATCTGCAAGTACCAAGCAATAATCCCACAGAACAATGTCCAACTTTTGCTAGCATCTTATTAAAAAAAGCTTTGTTTCTCCCCATGTAGGTTGACCATATCAATGTAAAGTTTCATTGTTCAAAATTTTAGGGCCTCCTTGGTAAAACCATGCATGTCATATTCAATGACTATGGCATACTATGAGGTAGATTCAGTAATCATTTTTGTGCATCAATAAAGTTTTGGCATTTTCTGGCTAAGTTAAGGCACCAACACCACAACTGTTATGAATGACCTAGTCAAGTCTTAAGAGAGAGCCTCTTTTGTCTCATCTCTATATCAATCCATGAAATGGCGAAGAGCCTAACAACCTTCTCTTTTAATAACTCAAGCTAGACCAAATTGACAAGCTATATTCCTACCTAATCAAACATTTTCCATGTTTTTGCTTCCTCATAAACAGATATCAGTTTAGGGGATATCTTGATGCGAAATGTACCTCTCGGTAGATTATGTTAACACCTTGTTTTAGGAGATTAACCCACCGAACTTTGTTCTGTGGTGACTTTCGAAACCCCATAGCTCCTCCATAAGATTACTCTCATATTGAACCTAAAACCATTTAAGTATGATTAATTGGTAGCACATGCAATTTGCAAGGAAGGGTCATAGTTTCAGGTTTGGACCATTTAGTCAGGTTTATAGCTTAAATGGTAGTTTCATTCTTCGAGTTAAACTATCTTTGACATATATGATATAACTGACCTAGTCCATTTTTACGTCACTACTACAACAATCCATGAAATGTGCATGCAAGGTCTAAAATCAATCCTTAACTTGGCTTCCATAGTAATTTTGCACATTTGAATGGACTTCCCAAAAGATTACATTGTGTTTATATAATGCTTCATGCATCTCTAGTAAAAGCTAAAGGCTAGATGCCAAATTTGTTTGTCAGATGTTGCTTATGAATGCATAGATAATATTGGTGTATTTCATATATTCTCATGCATCTCTAGTAAAAACTAAAGGCTAGTTGCCAGATGTGTTTGTCAGATGTTGCTTACGAATACATAGATAAGGTTGGTGTATTTCATATATTATCATTACAATATTGAATGCTGGATCTAACTCTTCAATTGTCCATGGATTGAGTTTTAACTCGTTGAGGAATTTCTTATAATGGGCCAGTATCTTAAGCACTAAGGAATCATATGAACTTGCAGCTGATTTTATCTCTCTAGAGGTAGCACTGGTGTTTTGTAGTTGTGTAAGTCTCATTTAATGAGGTTCCAACTTTTCACATATTACAAAAATACGTCAATATATGGCAATATATTCTATCTGGCTAGTGGTATGGGGAGTAAAAATTCATTAGCATCATAAGACACAAGGTACAATAGACAATGAAGAAGACCATTTTTTATATCTTACTGACGCAGAGACCCAGTTGTTGCCAAAGAAGTTCAACAACTAAATTTAGACTCATGATTATAATAACACTTTCATCATGTTATCTATAATTTGGTACCTAATCATCCTTTCCATTATTAAGTGAGGAAGAAAGAGAGGACAAGTCCTAAAGTAGCCTGTGAATGTAGCACTAGAAATTTGACTTGAAAGAAGCATGGCTTCTGCCTCAGCAAAAACACTGGATTTCATTCACTGCAACCTTGCTCAACCTTTTTTCTATAGCATTTGGAATTTTAGTTATGAAAATATGTCAATAGGGAGGTGCCAGTTTCACTAACTTAATCAATACATATACAACATGAGAATATACGAGGTCTGACAACCCTTCACATGCCAACAAGGATTATAACAATATAAACTCTGTTCAAGGAACATTGAGTATCATTGTTCATAAAATGTTGTTTCTCACGTCAGGACAAGAACAAAACCGAATCATCTCTATGGTTTACACTTGTGTTGAAGAAGCCATAAATGCACATAAAGATGCACTCTAAATAGATGTGCTAATAGCTTTTTTTCATCCAATGAAGGTGGGTTGGCCCTCAAAGTTGTTTTGAGATTGCAGGAAGAGAAGGATAGTACATTTCCTCTGAATTTAGGACCATTCAACCTATTTGGAAAGGAGAAAAACTAAAGAGGTATAGGAATGAGTTTTGTTGTTGTGTTTTATTGTTTAGAATGATCAGGTGATATGTGTTCTCCAAAACATAAGTAGAGGAAGGCCTGTCTTGGAGACTAATTTTAATAAATTCACAAGGTATTATTTCTATCTATTAGGAATCACATCCTCAGGTGCTTGAGAATAAATAATAGCATAGTGAGAGGGATAAGTAGGTCTATTTTATAAAACCTCACCCAGAATATCACTCAAATCTCACACAAGGTACAATAGACAATGAAGATGACCAGTTTTTCTATCTTACTGATGCAGAGACCCAAGTGTTGCCATAAAAGTTCAACAACTAAATTTAGACTCGTTATTATCATAACACTTTCATCATGATATATATAAGTTGGTCCCTAATCATCCTTTCCCTCATTAAATGAGGAAGAAAGAGAGCACAAGGCCTGAAGTACCCTAAGAAATGTAGCACTAGAAATTTGACTTGAAAGAAGCATGGTTTCTACCTCAGAAGAAACACTGGAGTTCATTCACTACAACCTTGCTCAAGCTTCTTTTTTATAGAATTTGGAAATTTGTAATGAAAATATGTCAATAGGGAGGTGCTAGTTTCACTAACTTAATAAATACATCTACATCATGAGAATATACAAGGTCTAACAAACCTTCACATGCCAACAAGGATTATAACAATCTAAACTCTGTTCCAGGAACACTGAGAAACATTGCTCATAAAATGCCATTTCTCACCTCAGCACAAGCATAAAATCGAATCATTATTGTGGTGTATGCTTATGCTAAAGAAGCCACAAATGCACATATATATGCACCCTAAAGGTTTTGAGATTGTATGAAGAGAGGGTTGGTACTTTGCCTCTGAAATTAGGATCATTCAGCCTATTTGGAAAGAAGAAATGTTGAAGAGGTATAGGAATGAGTTTGGCTATTGGGTTTTGATTTTTAGAACAATAAGCTGATATGCATTCGCCAAAACATAAGTAGAACAAGGCCTATCTGGGAGACTGATTTTAATAAATTCACAAGATATTATTTCTATCTATTAGGAATCGCATCTCAGGTGATTGAGAATAAATAATAACACAGTCAGATGCATATGTAGATCTAATTTACAGAACCTCACCCACAATCTCACTCAAATCTCACACAAGATACAGTAGACAATGAATATTACCAGTTTTTCTATTTTACTAATGTAGAGACCTAGTTGTTGCCATAGAAGTTCAACAACTAAATTTAGACTCGTGATTATAATAACACTTTCATCATGATATATATAAGTTGGTAACTAATCATCCGTTCCATCGTTAGGTGAGGAAGAAAGAGAGCACAAGTCCTAAAGTACCCTAAGAAATGTAGCACAAGAAATTTGACTTGAAAGAAGCATGGTTTCTGCCTCAGAAAAAACACTAGATTTCACGTACTGCGACCTTGCTTAACCGTTTTTTTGTAGAATTTGGAAATTTGGTAATGAAAATATGTCAACAGGGAGGTGCCAGTTTCACTAACTTAATCAATACATCTACATCATGAGAATATACAAGGTCTAACAAACCTTCACATGCCAACAAGGATTATAACAATCTAAACTCTGTTCAAGGAACACTGAGCAACATTGTTCATAGAATGCCATTTCTCACCTCAACACAAGCACAAAACTGAATCATCAATGTGATTTACGCTTGTGTTGAAGAAGCCACAAATGCACATCAAATGCACCGTAAATAGATGTGCTAATACCTTTTGTTCATCTAATGAATGTGGGTTGGCCCTCATAGTTGTTTTGAGATTGCATTAAGAGAAGGATGGCACTTTGCCTCTAAATTTAGGATCATTCAACCTATTTGGAAAGGAGAATTATTAAAGAGGTATAGGAATGAGTTTTTCTATTGTGTTTTTATGTTTAGAACGATCGGGGGATATGTGTTATCCAAAACATAAGTAGAAGGCCTCTCTCAGGGACTAATTTTAATAAATTCACAAGGTATTATTTCCATCCATTATGAATCACATCCTCAGGTGCTTGAGAATAAATAATAACACAGTCAATTGGATAGGCAGGTCTAATTTACATAACCTCACGTAAAATCTCACTGAAATCTACTAGTATCATTTCCATGATTTAAATAATGAATGGAGGAGTCTTAATACTCCCATTCACTTAATGTAAAAGAGACTAAGATGGTCAGATGATAATAACACATGAATCTCATGTCATATGTGTCCTATTGATAAAATATGTATACCCCTATCAAGGTCTTGCAATGTAAGGGCATCGATTGAGAAGAGTCTATATACTCGACACAAAATATTCCATGTTCTCAGAGTTGCAGCTGAGCCTAAACAACTGTACATTTGTGAGGCATTTAAACCTATATTATTGCAACTTTGTTTTTTCTTCATATGATTGGCTAATAAGAAACTATACAAAGTCAAACAACCTCTGCATTCCAATAAGAACACTCTATATCCCCCTCTCTAAGTCTTGCAAGGAAAAGAAATACACTGAGAAGAGTTTATATACTCTCAAAACATTCCAAGATCACATAATCACAATTGAGACTCAACAATTATACAGTTACGAGGTAGACTAACCCATATTCATATGCTCTGTTTTCCTACATGACAAACGGATAAACATAGGAGATGAATATTTTTTTAATATTTCGACCATTGATACAACCCATATGCACTTCTAGGTAGGTAGAAACCATGTTTCTACCCTGAAAGATCAACCATATGAAAAGTATGATGAAGATCATGCTTTCCATGCTGATAATTTAAATCCTAAATACACTTTTGAGGTCACAGAAATACAGTTCAATAAACTAATCCTATTTTCACAAACACTGAAAGTAAGGGAGATGTAGACTTTCATGGTAATACACTTGGCACCTGAACATTTCGTTGTGAGTTTGAGTAGGAGTAATGTAACCCCCATGTTGCACTTTGATGTTACTCATGATCGTGTAAGAAATAAATGGAAGTAATCATGGTTTCCTAGAGTTTGAGGTTAATAAACTTTTTCAAAGCCAGCAAAGCAATAATTTGACCATTATGATTATATGAGTGAAGAAACAATTAATTTTATAGTTCAATCCTAAAAGATCCTATATCACGAAATCTAACAGTCATACTATTTTTTATGCCTACGATCTAGTTTTATTTCTCAAGACAGATGGGATAGGGAAGTCTCTTCGTTTTACTATCAGTAATCATCTCGAAGACAAAGTTATTGACATATGTGATGGATATTCCTTGGTATACAAACAAAGGTTATGTTATAAACACACAGTTATTGAAGATTTCAGTCATACAAATCCATTTCCACTTATAGATAGCTCTATTGTTGACAATAAAAAAGTTGGATAGCTCCAACAGATTGATTAAACATGTAATGAAACCCTCGATGACATATACAACTATAGTGTTGAGATGAAAGTGATGTCAAGAAAATCATTGATGAAGAATACAGGCTTGACCAAATAAAAAATCTCTCTGGAACACATCAAATGCAAATATGTTCTCTTCTCCATGATCATCCGGACAATCATTCATGCACTATATTTTTGAAAGGAAATGTAGACAACAAACCTCTAAGAAATCCACATGTAGTCAATGATGAGGGACAATTTTGGGGCCTGGAAAAGGTGCAGTCTAGAATGATCGATGATATAGGTGAAAATGATCTTGGAACTAGTAAGAGGACATTTTTTCAATGTAGTCATAAACAAGACCTGGCTGCTCTCACTGCTCAACTTATGGGGTTTAGGGTTTGATGGTGATAAAAACACCATTTTGAAGTGTTGTGTTGTATCTGTGTATCAATTTCTGGCCATTATATTTCATAAACATACTCTAAGATGTTACTTATAGTGAACGACTATAAAACAATTAGGTTCCATCTTTCAAATTCCTTTCATTGTGTGTTCAATTTTTGAATGAGAAACGAATTTTTGTGGGTATTATTGGCCTTCTGGATCAACAAAAATCACATTGGATATTCTATCAAGTTTGAAGAGATTCATTGGAATCATTTTCATTGTAGATGATAGACTAAAGCTCTATGGACTAGACTACTATCCACTACTTATTTTGCTTACCCCTAGGATCTATAATTGTAATGTATCTCTACCATGTATTTTGGGTATTCTCTACTTTACAATAGTGATTTAGATATTATGATTTTTCATCCCTCCATTTGACATTATTTAATGTATGGATTCTCCATATCCGATATATGGTTTCTTTTGAATATTTTTGTCATTTTATACGTTGCTATGGCTTTCTACTCAGGACAATGACATCATTGTAATCCGAAACTAAAGTATTGATATCCGTACTTCAACACATTGGCATCTCAGTGAATGATTTATCACGATGGTATGGCAACTCAAGGACCTTGTTGAAGGTGTCATGACTATTATGTTTAGTCTCTGATTAGTTAGGATTGCATACAGTCTCACCGCACTTGTAATTATGTACAGATAAGTCTGTATAATTGTCAAATATATATAGTTAAAATCCTGAACTAGTGATGATAGCTATGTTACAACTCGTTTGACTGAGACAGTGTTATGCAGTATTCCTTTTCACAAATGAAGTTGTGAATAGCCCTGATTCACATCTAGGAAGCTTGATTCATGAGATTTTGTACTTTGTATATTTTTGATGAAGTTTTGATGACAACTAATTGAAGGAGAGCAAGGATCGGGTGCAAGAAGGACCATTTGAAGCCAAGCTCTATTCTTCACGGATCCTTCTCTCAATACAATTATGCTTAGCATATATATATTTAGTAGACCAACCAATATTGGCATTAACAGTCAGTACCAAAACAATAATTCACTATTCTCTCTGAAATCACATATGGCCTTAAGGAACTTTAAAAGCTTTGGCAAACAAAAAAACTTTGAAAGGGCTTATGGGCTTATAGCTTATTTTATTCTTTTAGTTGTTGAGCTCATTTTCAGGTGGTTCTCCAAATGTCATAAATTTTGGAATCTGAAGTTGTCAAGGGTTATACTCCATCTATAGCATTTCAACCCTCTAAGATAGTTTAAAATTCTTGGTAATGCATCAATATTAAAAGAGAAGGCTCAACCCTCTACTCACTATGATTTAACAATGTTTTCGACATTACTCACTAATGTGCCAAATTGCTCAACTAACTTATATTTAAGGTAGAAGGGAAAATAGATCTATTTTCAACCTTTGGTGAAACCCAAGCTTAAAATACAATGGATTCAACACTTGTTCAATTTTGGGTTTAAAAAGGGAGTCCTCCAGTTTGATTGGTGATCACAAACTCAATATTTGGCAGTGTTTTAGTTTATGCCCACCCATTCAACATTTGATGCCACTTATGGGTTTGGAGTTTGCAATTTAAGATCCTCAACATGACTAGTGTTAACAACTAAGCCATGAGATAGCATGTGAAGAAGCCTCTCATCCCCCACATTAAGGGATTGTAGAATTATACAATTTTGTCCACCTTACAGCTATTTCAAAATTTTCAATGACACGTAAAGTCATTGTCTCTATAGGTGTGATAAATAGGTGTGTCCTTTCTGATACCTCAGGTCTATTGTTAGACATACAATATTGGTTCTTAGAAAGTAAACCCATATAGAAAAATACCTCCACGATGAGTCCCAGCATCACCCAGCCCAAAAATTTGGTGTTCTAAACACTCTTGCTATCAGGGCCCTTCGGATTTGTGATGTTGATCATATAAATGAAGAAAAGAAGCATTTAGTCTCAACCTTTATGTGTTTAGGCTATGTTATCACTCAGGTTGTCCCTAGGCTCCTGTAGGGATACTGCTGAGCTAACACAAACCAATCTTTGGATTGCATGTTCTAGCACACCTGCAATCAGAGAGAGCTCTCTCTTTATGATTCAATTTTGTTAATGATTTTAGGCTAGATTTTGGCTCAGGGGTTCTTGTCTGTGTTTTGGATGGAAGGAAAATTCTTCCAGGCAGAGAGGCAATTTCTGAAATGATAAGTTTCAAACCATTGGGCATGGAGTCATGGATTAGGATAATCAGTGTGTCTTCCTGGTCATAAGAGAAATAATGAAGCAGGATCGCTGCTCACAACATAATCTTCAGACTAAAAGGATGAATGATGTGTAAGAAATGAGAGGCACTTAAGAATCTCTCATTTAACTTAGCAGAGGGAAAAATGATCTATATCTAGGGGCAATGAAGAATCCCTAGATAACTGTCTTGGGTTAAAGCAAACATGAGCCATGTGGAATTCATATTTATGCTTAAACAGAGGAAAACATAAAGAAACAACCAAAATTGAGCATAGAGTGTATTTAAACAAATTCTAAGCTAATATTTCTTTCAGCTGTTTAAGAACGTAATTCATGAATGAAAACAGAGGTAACAAGTACTTATTGAGTTAAGCACAGCACGCGAATTCCATAATCAGTCTTCAACCAGTGACCACAGTGAACAATCTGTTCTCCAAGGCTCATAACCAGTCTTTGATTATAGAAACTTATCATATATTACAGTGCGAGTCTCTCCCGGAGTAAAAACAGCTCGAGATAGCTTGTGGACTAATCAACCAACCAACCAACCAACCACCACGTAATACAGTATTTAGGGTTGTATTTATAGCGCAAATATCTCAAACTTATTTATTACAATTGACCTAAAACAGGTCCACAAAAAGAGCTTTCTAAACCTAAAATTGTGCCAAAATTAAATGTAGGTAAATATCTATTGAACTGTGTCAGAGGTAGCTGGATCAAAAGGAGTGCAATGTGGCCCTTGGAGCCTCGATTTAGTACTGCTGGAATAACTGTGCTTTGGGATCTGTAGTTCTGTTCTGGTGCGAGTTAAATGTGCAATAACCATGATTTGAGAGTTTTGAGTGGCCTCGCCTTCTTTTTTGACTTTGTTGGAAGGTATTTAATTTTCTCCTGCTTTGGGGTGTTATTAAGATCTTCACTGATACTCTTTGCCGCTACATTGATGGTCTCCGCTGCTTTCTGATACTCTTTGATGTGCTTTTTCCCTGATGATTTGATCTGATACTCTTTAATCTCTGTCTCTGGTCTCTTCCTGTCTTCAAATTGATTTAATTTGGCAAAATCGGGCACTTTCGGGCCTTTTCGGTGCAAAACGGGCCAAGCAATCAAAAGATTCCCTAAAGATTCTCTAAAATGGCCTATTTCCCATAGCGATGCGCGATTAGCACTTCGCACTAATCGCACATTCAAAATTGCCTCCGTTTCTTGTTCCGGAGCTCCGAAGCACGATTTTTCTTCGTGCGCAAATTTTCAGTTTTTTGGCTGCTGACGTCAATATGATGTCAGCAGTACGGCGGATGACGTCAGCGAGGTGACATGGCAGGGTGGGTCATACTTTAATGCGATGCGATGAACTTTTTCCGATGTGATCGCAATATTGCAACGGCAGGGAACGAGAAGCTATCTATTTTGGAAATGTGATGTTTGCGACTGCCGATCGCCGATATCACGATATCACATTGGGCAACAAAGGATGGGGCATAACTATGTGGTGAAAATATTGCGATATGGCGACGCGAGATGGCTCACTAGGATCTACAGAGTGTTAAGGAAATCGGCAAGGGTCTATTGTGGTCGGAAGGAGTGAGTATGTGCGTTAGAAGGTCACTTGAGGCCTCGGAAGGGGTCCGATAACCTAAAAAAGGGGATTTTATACTTTGAAAGGAGTCTATTGCATCAGAAGATGGTTTGAAGGGGTGGCATGAGGGTTCTTGCCAAGTTTCAGAAAAACTGAGCAATTCCCGGGGGTACTTATGGTTATTTTTCAACGAGGGGGAGGGATATTTATATAAGGGATCATTTACATAGTTTTAGTAGGGGGATGGGAAAATATAGGGAGTTAAAGAATAATGTTAGTAGTTAATATGGAGATGGTAAGAAAGCACTAAGTTTGAGAGATCTTAGGCTTCAACGGGGAGATAAAATTTTATAGAGAAAGTATGGATCCTTCCTTGAGTGAAGCAGATCTTCACCTAGGCTAAATGACATGGAAAATGATGAAACTAAGAGATGTCAAGTAGATCTTGACCTCTTTTTGGGGAAATTAGTTAATGATTTGGGGGAGATTGAAAAAGGAAGTTAGTTATGCCTGGTTTGAGCTTCTTCACATAGAACTGCCTGGTGATTGTGTCCTGAGTAGAGATGACACCCTAAAAACATGGAACTGATCAGCAATCAAGATTCTGCAACCTCAAAACTACCTACCTAGCCTACTTACCTAACATTTTTTCTTCTTTTGGTTTGGGTGCACTTAGAGTTGCAGACCCATCATTTCAATTTTTCTTTTTTATGCTTTTCTATCTACAAGCTACCCATTTTTCTTCCAAGGGCCCAGATTAAGCAGTTGGGCTCCTTTGATTCTCTACCTATCTAAGCATCTGCCAAGGTTAAGCTGTTTGGATAGATTTTCATTCTCTATATTCTAAAACATGAAATTTAAACCTAGGGATACCAAGATTAAGCTGTTTGGACCTCCCTTTAGCTGAAAATTGTACAAAACTAGAATAACTTCTCAAGACTTGGAAAGCAGTTAGATGAACTCTGAGTAGCCTTCTTTGCTTGGTGACTGTTTAGCAAATATGGAGCATTGCAACATGCAAAGTATGACATATTTGGTTTGTAAAATGTCAATCATTAAATATGAGTAAGCTGCTGTAGCAGGAGGCTAACAGTGGCTCCACTTGGGGATGGCTTCTCCTTGTGAGAAGCCAAGAATAGCAGGTCAGATTGCCTTGTTTCTTCTGTTATTGCTCTGCTTGGAACGTCTTCGTTCTGACTGTTGGACTGATTTGAACTTTTAGACTGGTAATAACTCTTTCCTTCACTTGTGCTGCTGTTAAGCTGCAAAGCACTGGCTGCTTTCCTCTGCATGCTTCAGCGTCATGGATTCTTACAAAAAATCAAAACACTGGTATATACAAATATTCTATGTACAGAATAAAACACCGCCTGCTCTTTTCAATCAAAAGGATCATTGTAGTGCTTTAGCATTCAGCCATTGACAGGGCGTTCTTCAACTGTGCTAACATCTGGAGATTTGAGAAAATAGGTATTATTGCGTTGCATAGCACTGATAATGTACGGACCTTTCCACAAAAATTCAAATTTTGCATGTTTTCCCTTGTCTTCTCTTCGTGAATCCCATCTTAGAACTTTGTTGCCCACCCAGAAATCCTCTGCTTTGGCCTTCTTATCAAAGATCTTTTTGAGTTTTTCTTGCAGTATTTGAGTTCTATCGAAGACTTGTTCTCTGGTTTGCTGAAGATTAATGGTTTGATTAACCCTACTCTGCATGTCATTCGTTTCAGCCTGAATTTCTTGCAACAATTTAATAGTAGGAATGCCCAGAGATGAAGGGAACTTGGCTTCCTTGCCATATACAAGTTCATAAGGGCTCATCCCAATGGATTTCTTGGTGGAAAGTCTGTCTGCCCACAGAGCATTTTTGAGCTTCCCGTGCCAGTTCTTTTTGTTTTCCTCCAACAGTTTCTTTATGTTATTGATGAGGCTTTTGTTGGAAGACTCAGCCAAGCCATTGCCTTGAGGGTAGTAAGCTGTGGAGTGGCCTAAGGTGATGTGGTATTTATGGCAAAAGTTGATCATTTTTTTGGATTTGAAAGAAGAAGCGTTGTCAGTGATAATTTTCTCAGGGCAACCGAATCTAGAAAGGATATTGCTCTCAAGGAATTGGATAATGGTGGAGTCGTTGGCTTGCCTACATGGGATGGCTTCAATCCACATAGTGAAATAATCGGTGGCTGTTAAAATCCACTTGTGTTGACCTGAGGAAAAGGGATGAATTTCTCCAATGAAGTCGAGACCCCATTGTTGAAAATGTTTCTCAGTTGAAATGGGCTTAAGGGGCAAGGGTAGTAGTTTTCTTTTCCCTTCAAATATTTGGCATTTGTGGCATGAGATAGCAAATTTCTTTACATATGCAAATAAAGAGGGTCAGTAATAACCAGACCGTAAGATCTTGTCAGCCGTGGACTTCCAATATAAGTGTCCTCCACAGTCCCCTGCATGGAATT
The DNA here is from genome assembly GCA_000404065.3 of Pinus taeda. Classification (NCBI taxonomy): domain Eukaryota; kingdom Viridiplantae; phylum Streptophyta; class Pinopsida; order Pinales; family Pinaceae; genus Pinus; species Pinus taeda. The sequence goes on along the minus strand of APFE030500040.1, from coordinate 72,300 downwards.
ATTTCATGATGTTGTTAGTTTCATTTATAGTCAAACAATTAAGCAAAATAACTTCAAGATTTTTCCAAAACAAAGCACCATCTATGACACAAAATTTTGATGATTTCATCCTTAAAAATCTTTTCTTGGTTCTGGACAATATTGGGGGAGCACACAGGTTTAACAATACAAAGCAAATATCAACATACCATGGGGATTGCATGAAGGTTTCACTGATCTGTGGAGTCGCCAGCTCCGGTTCATTGTCCAGTTGATTAATATCTAATGCTTGGAAGTTTGTTTCGGACATTAGTTTGGCTAAACCTTGTCCTTTTATGAGCTTGGTGGGCTTTATTTCAATGTCGTATTCAAGGATGCTGGCAATACACTTGCCTCTTTTGCCTTCTAGTCCCTCTTGAGTTAGTATATCCTTTACAACAACGTTAGGGACATAGGGAATCACGTGGGAGTATAGGATGTAAATTCTGAAATCTTTGAAGGCTTTGGCCAGGGCATAGGCCTGCTTTTCCATAATCTGATATTTCAAGGGTGCATCTCTCAAAGCTCGACTGAAGAAAGCAATTGGATTTTCGTTGCCATGATCATCTTTCTGTAGAAGGACAACAACTATGGTGTGTTCGGATGCGAAGGAAAAAATGATAAAATATTTGTCGAATTGAGGGCTGGTGAGGATATGCGTTTGAGTTAGGGCAGTTTTTATACTCTCAAAAGCCTGCTTGGTTTCAAGAGACCATTTTACCTTGGCATCCTTCTTCAACATGTTTCTCAGGAGCCTTATTAGCTCGGCTAGGTTTGGGATAAATCTCCTTAGGAAATTGATCTTTCCCAGGAATGCTTGTAGTTCTTTTATGTTTCTTGGATAAGGGATTTGGAGGATAGCTTGAATTCTTTCTAGGTCAATTCTAATCCCATCTTTTGATATTATATGCCCTAGAAGCTTGCCTTCCTCAAGGGAAAACAGGGACTTCTTAGGATTCAAGGAAATGCCATATTTCCTGCATGTCATGAAAATTTGCCTTAAGTGCTTAAGGTGCTCTTGGTCAGATTTGGAGAATGGGGTCAGGTCATCAAGGTAAACTACGAGGAAATCATGTATCTCCTTAGAAAATGCAATATCCATTGCCCTTTGAAAGGTAGCACCAGCGTTTTTCAGCCCAAAAGGCATTTTAATGTACTTAAATGTTCCCCACGGTGTGGTAAAAGCTATCTTGTCCTGGTCATCCAGGTGAACAAGTATTTGATTGAATCCTGAAAATCCATCTAGTAAAGAAATTCTAGAGGAACCCACTACTCTTTGCAAGATATGGTCAATTTTGGGCAACGGGTAGTGGTCTTTTAGAAAGACCTAGTTTAAATTTCTCAAGTCTACACACAGTCTTATCTCTCCTATTTTTTTCCTAGTGGGAACTAAGCTAGACACCCATTCAGAGAATCTAATGGGTGCAATGATACATGCTTCAAACATTCTCTTTATTTCTTTTTCAATCAAGGGAAGAAGCATGGGGTTGATTCTTCTGAGTTTCTGTTTGAACGGTTTTTGATTTGGTTTTAAGGGAATGGTATGTTGGATTACTAAGGTGTCATAGGACTTCAAGTCCTCATAACTCCAGGCAAATACATCTTGGAATTATTTGAACAAATCCACATATTTCGGTTTTTGGTCAGGGGGCAGATTTTTGGACAACTTAATCATTCTGGGATGCTCTGTTGTTCCTATGTTGTGTTCTTCTATGGCAGCATTCAAAGGTCCCATCTATGGCTTTTTGGGCACATCATTGTTATCAAACATGTCTTCCAGTGGAGTAAGGCCGACAGGTAGAACATTACTCTTCAGATCAATAAACTCATCCTCCACCTTGGCTATTTCCTTTAAACAGATTTGTGTCAACTGTTCTATGTTTGTATGGTTAAAAATAGTCGGGTTAAGGATTTGTTTAGCTGTTGCAGCTGTTACAGTCAGGTGGTTTTCTTCTGCTAACTGTTGTCAGTCGGACATGACATCCATGTCAATGTTTTTGTTGGAAAATTTGTCCTCTAAAGTTAAAAAACTTTTAATCTGGGCATCATTTTAAAATACCTGCCAATCCTTGACATTGTTAGGGACTGAAGGTCTATGTTTTATTTCAGTAGTGAAATGATGATTTGGTTCAAAGGGAAGCTTGCATGTGCTAGCAAAGGTTGCTAGGCTATGGGCATGAATATTATGATCTCGTGGAATTTTGGCAAGCTTGAATTCACTGAAGGCATTGAGTAATTCAGTGGCAGCAGCTCTTTAAGCTCTCATTTTGCTATCATTAGCGACAAACTTACCCTTTATTTGTTGTATAATCAAGTCAGAGTAACCTAGGACGGACACTTTAGTAGCTCCTAGGAGTTTGAGAAACTTGAGGCCTAAGAGAAGAGCTTCATACTCTGCCATGTTGTTTGTACATCTGAAATTGAGTCTATAGCCATGGCCTTGTGCGTGGTTATCATGAGTAATGTAAATCCATACTCCAGACCATGCTCCTAACTTGTTAACCGAACCATCAAACTCCAAATAGAATGTGATTTCTTGTTTGAGGTTTGTATTGAGAGTTTCAGTTGTTTGAGGACCGGGCAGAATTACAATTTCTGTCTCGAGATGTTCTTCTTGTTGTTTGTTGGTTGCCTTGGTTGTTGAGACAATTTCATGGGTGTTGGCAAGTGATTCTTCAATGATGTACGTTCCTTGCTCCAAAGATAACGGCTTATCATTAGTTGGAGGGTTGGTGTTATCATTAAATAAAATAAAAACATCCATATAGGAATGAATTGAGTATATTGGAAAATTTTGGGGCTTTTCCTCACTGCTTACCACGTACTTCATTAATGTTTCTCTATATAGTCTCTTTGGTTTCCCAAAGATAGATATAGTGGCATAAGAGAGGTCGATTTGAAGGGATCCTTGCAATTTTTCTCCCCACGATCTCGATAGGAGCATGCCATACTTTGTGGGAATGTCGGAAACTACTACATCCATTAAGATTATCTTGTTGGGGAATTGGACTAGAGAGACGCAAAGGTCTTTGATCAAGCCTAAACATTTGAATTGACTTGAGTCAAAGGAATACAGATCTTTGTACGGTCTTGTGACATCAAGGTTCAACCTTTCCATTACAGCTTTGGGCATAAGGTTATGTGAGGCACCTAAGTCAAACATAGCATTATGCAGTATTTTGTCATGTATGTGCATACTGACATAAAAAGGTGGAACAGGTCCATATGTTGTCTTTCCGTTAACTTCTAGACCAAACAGTAGTTCAGGGGTATCATCTAAAAAGTTTACATCATCCCTTACTTCTGGTAATTGAAGTGACCTTTGAATTTGTTGTCTGTATACATCATGTTTGGCAAGTTCTGAGAGGGGAATGGAAATCTTGAGTTTTCCAATCTCTGCTTCTAAATTGAATGGTTTTTCCAATGAGTTCCTGGCATTGATAGTGGCAAATTTCTCTTTTTCAGGCATACTCTCTATGTTTTCTTTTGGATTATCTATGTCATGATGTATGACAGTTTGTGGTATTTCTATTTTGGGAAGATTTTTGGGAGTTCTATTCAGATCTTCTTTTGGGGAGGAGGGAGGTAGAGGCTGATCAATAGGAAAGTGTGTGTCTGTTACATCCTCCAGAGTTAGCTGATGAGGGTTTGGGACAGAGCTGTCAGCTGGTTGATTGACGGTGATATTTCCTTTACTTTTGTTGAGCTATTTGCTATCTTTTGTTCTGCTAGGTGGGGGAACATCAATTGTCCTTGTTCTTAATTTGTATTGCTTGTGTACCTCGTACACAGTGGTATCATAGCCCTCTTTAAAGTCGAAGGACTCTCCCAACTTGGTGTGAAATTCTTTTGCATCAGGATATGCTCGGTCTTCTTCTGTAAGAAAGATTTGGTGTTCATTTTCTGAATCTATCAGGTTCATATGAGTCCCATCTGTGGGCTCAGCAGATGTAGATGCCTCCACATAGTTTTCTTGAAAAGGAGGCCTAATATCATGGTCGAGACTGGCTCTCCCTACGTTCGTGTTTTGAGTTTTTCTGAAGTTCGGGTTCCTTATGGGATTGGGATGTTGACCCTCCCATGAAGTTTTTCTCTCAACATTGTCTACTCTGTCTCCCAGCCTGTGGATGCCACTGATGATAGCATTTAGCTTCTAATTGAAGGCTGAGGGTTCTTCTGTGAAAGTGGTTCTTCTCTCAGTTCTGGCTCTATTTCTTTTAGCAATTAGATTCGCTTCTACACTAACAGCAATATCTTGCATTTCTCCAAGGCTTTGAGGGGCTCTTTCCCTTAACTGATATGCCATCTCAGCATCAAAGCCGTCCGGGAATTTGTATAAAGCAAGATCAAGTAGAGGTATTAAATTTTGTGGTATTGCATTGTAAACATTGTTAAATCTGGCACAGTAATCCAAAACTGTTTCCTGAGGTCCTCTTTTGATAGTATCATACTCAGATAGTATGTGTAGGGGATCTTTCTTTTTCTCCCATCTGTTAATAAATGCCTCGTATAAGGCTTCATGGTTTAATATAGAATTGGGTGCAAGTTCCCTAAACCAGTTTCTGACATCACCGGTCAAACTTTGGACAAAAATCTTCATTCTTACACTCTCATCATCAATTTCATAACTCTCGAAATAATCCTGCATTTTATTTGTATGCTATAGGGCGGTGCAGGAGGTCGCGCCATCAAAATAGGTGATTTTTGATTGGTAGTCTTGAGGCATAGCCCCAAGATTAGCAGGCAGTTGTAAGGGCGCATATCTAGCCATGATGATGGGGATAAGAAGAACAGCTAGGGTAGCAGGGATAACAGGAACAACCGGGGTAGAAGGAGTAATAGTGGTAGTAGGAGTATGGGATGGAGGTGTAGAGGAGCTGCTTAGAGAAGGAGGTGATGAACCAGGGGAACTTGGGGTTGGCCAGAATAAAACTTTGATAGGGGTTGGAACACTCCTTGGCTGAATTGTTTCAGGACTCGCAGAAGTAGGGTCTTCTTTTTGCTTTAGTTTTCTAATGATCATAGGAATTAAATTCCGATTTTCAACAACAGTTGGGCTATTTGGATCAGGATTTGATCGTGTATTACACGTTTTCTTCTTAGGAGCCAGCTTCTACTCTATTTTTTGGGAACTTTTTCTAAAAAACACAACAACGCAGGTCGGCCGAGACCTTCACAGGTCGATTTCTTCCTCTGTGGGGCTGCAGACTGGTTTAGTGAATTTATCTGAGGAGGTCCCCAGTGGAGTCGCCATTATGTTATCACTTAGGTTGTCCCTAGGCTCCTGTAGGGATACAGCTGAGGTAACCACAAACCAATCTTTGGACTGCAGGTTCTAGCCCACCTGCAATCAGAGAGGGCTCTCTCTTTATGATTCAATTTTGTTAATGATTTTAGGCTAGCTTTTGGCTCAGGGGTTTTTGTTGTGTTTTGATGGAAGGAAAATTCTTCCAGGCAGAGAGGCAATTTATGAAATGATAAGTTTCAAACCATTGTGCATGGAGTCATGGATTAGGATAATCAGTGTGTCTTCCTGGTCATAAGAGAAATAATGAAGCAGGATAGCTGCTCACAACACAATCTTCAGACTAAAGGATGAATGATGTGTAAGAAATGAGAGGCGCTTAAGGATCTCTCATTTATCTTAATAGAGGGAAAAATGATCTGTATCTAGGGGCAATGAAGAATCCCTGGATAACTGTCTTTGGTTAAAGAAAACATGAGCCATGTGGAATTCATATTTATGTTTAAATAGAGGAAAACATAAAGAAACAATTGAAATTGAGCATAGAGTGTATTTAAACAAATTCTAAGCTAATCTTTCTTTCCGCTATTTAACAACGTAATTCATGAATGGAAACAGAGGTAAGAAGCACTTATTGAGTTATGCACAACACGAGAATTCCATAATCAGTCTTCAACTAGTGACCACAGTGAACAATCCGTTCTCCAAGGCTCATAAGCAGTCTTTGATTATAGAAACTTATCAGATATTACAGTGCGAGTCTCTCCCAGAGCAAAAATAGCTAGAGATAGCTTGTGGACTAATCAACCAACCAACCAACCAACCACCCCGTAATACAGTATTCAGGGTTGTCTTTATAGCGCAAATATCTCAAACTTATTTATTACAATTGACCTAAAACAGGTCCGCAAAAAGAGCTTTCTAAACCTAAAATTGTGCCAAAATTAAATGTAGGTAAATATCTATTGAACTGTGTCAGAGGTAGATGGATCAAAAAGAGTGCAATGTGGCCCTTGGAGCCTCGATGTAGTACTGCTAGAATAACTATGCTTTGGGATCTGTAGTTCTGTTCTGGTGCGAGTTAAATGTGCAATAACCATGATTTGAGAGTTTTGAGAAGCCTCGCCCTCTTTTTTGACTTTGCTGGAAGGTATTTAATTTTCTCCTGCTTTGGGCCACTGTTAATATCTTCGTTGATAGTCTTTGCCGCTACATTGATGGTCTCCGCCGCTTTCTAATACTCTTTGACGTGCTTTTTCCCTGTTGATTTGATCTGATACTCCTTAATCTCTGTCTCTGGTCTCTTCCTGTCTTCAAATCGGTTTAATTTGGAAAAATTGGGCAATTTCGGGCCTTTCCAGTGTAAAATAGGCCAATGAATCAAAATATTCCCTAAAGATTCCCCAAAACGGCCTATTTCCCGTAGCGATGCTAATCGCGCATCGAAAACTGCCTCCATTTCTTATGCCGGAGCTCCGAAGCACGATTTTTCTTCCTGCGCGAATTTTCTGTTTTTTGGCAGCTGACATCAGCATGACGTCAGTAGTACGACATATGACGTCAGCTAGGTGACGTGGCAGGGTGGGTCATACTTTAATGCGATGCGATGAACTTTTTCCGATGCGATCGCAATATCGCATCGACGGTGAACGAGAAGGTATTTATTTTGGAAATGCAATGTTTGCGACTGCCGATCACCGATATCACATCGGGAAACAAAGGATGGGGCATAACTATGTGGTGAAAATATTATGATATGGCAATGCGAGATGGCTCACTAGGATCTGGAGAGTGCTAAGGAAATCGGCAAGGGTCTATTGTGGTCGGAAGGAGTTAGAAGGTCACTTGAGGCCTCGGAAGGGGTCCGATAACCTAAAAAAAGGGATTTTATACTTTGGAAGTAGTCTATTGCATCAGAAGATGGTTTGAAGGGGCAACATGAGGGTTCTTGCCAAGTTTCAGACAAATTGAGCAATTCCCGAGGGTACTTATGGTTATTTTTTAACCATGGGGAGGGATATTTATATAAAGGATCATTTACATAGTTTTAGTAGGGGGATGGGAAAATGTAGGGAGTTAAATAATATTGTTAGTAGTTAATATGGAGATGGTAAGAAAGCGCTAAGTTTGAGAGATCTTAGGCTTCAACGGGGAGATAGAATTTTATAGAGAATGTATGGATCCTTCTTTGAGTGAAGCAGATCTTCACCTAGGCTAAATGACATGGAAAATGATGAAACTAAGAGATGTCAAGCAGATCTTGACCTCTTTTTTGGGAAACTAGTTAATGATTTGGGGGAGATGGAGAAAGGAAGTTAGTTATGACTGGTTTGAGCTTCTTCACGTAGAACTGCCTAGTGATTGTGTCTTGAGTAGAGATGACACCCTGAAAACATGGAACTGATCAGCAATCAAGATTCTGCAACCTCAAAAATACCTAACCAGCTTACTTACCTAACATTTTTTCTTCTTTTGGTGTGGGTGCACTTAGACTTGCAGACCCAGCATTTCAATTTTTCTTTTTTATGCTTTTCTATCTACAAGCTACCCTTTTTTCTTCCAAGGGCCTAGATTATGCAGTTGGGCTCCTTTGATTCTCTACCTATCTAAGCATCTGCCAAGGTTAAGTTGTTTGGATAGATTTTCATTCTCTATATTCTAAAACAGGAAATTGAAACCTAGGGAGACCAAGATTAAGCTGTTTGGACATCCCTTTAGCTGAAAATTGTACAAAACTGGAATAACTTCTCAAAATTTGGAAAGCAGTTAGATGAACTCTGAGTAGCCTCCTTTGCTTGGTGACTATTTAGCAAATATGGAACATTGCAGCATGAAAAGTATGACATAATGGTCTGTAAAATGTCAATCATGAAATATGAGTAACCTGCTGCAGCAGGAGGCTAACAGGCTACAAAGAAAATGAGATTAAAAGAGCAATAAAGAAAGCCAAGAAAAGGATGTTATCTCATGAACCTAAGGCCTGTGATCAGCCTCAGTGTGGTAGGGTTTTTTTACCTTATATTCATGGAGTTACAGATAAGATTGCTAAGATCCTAAAGAGGAATAGCATAAGCACGCAGTTCTCTACCTATGGAACCATTAGGCAAGGTATGAGATCTGTCAAGGATAGTATTGATAATCATCAGCTTAAAGGGGTCTATAAGATAGATTGCTCATGTGGAAAAAGCTACATTGGTGAAACAAGTCGCTCCTTGAAGACTAGACTAAAGGAACATGGAGCTAATATTAAGAATGAAAGGTCTCGTACTTCTGCCCTGGCAGAACACCTCAAAAACCAAGCACCACATCTGTTTGGAAAGCACTTCAATTATCGCTAGGGAAGAGCAACATCATAAGTGAAAGATTAGAGAAGCTCTTGAGATTATCAAACACCCTCATAATCTCAACAGAGACAATAGGATGGAGATTAGTGGAAGTTGGCTTCCCCTAATCAGAGAAAGTAAGGTAACCAACTCCTCTTAGTTTTAGCCCTCCTTTCTTATCTAAATAAATTAGTAACCTAGCTTTAATAAATTAAAATAATAATAATTATAATTAGTTCCTAATTAATCATTCACAATAATAAT
>APFE030500040.1:12137-62580 GCA_000404065.3 Pinus taeda | reverse complement strand
TTAAATAAAATAAATAAATGAAATTGGTCGTCCTGTCATCAAAGAAAATGTGACAGTAGACCTTCATCTTAATTTTCCCTCCTCTTTACTATTTATCTCTCATAACTGGCTCTTCTTCTATCAAGCATTCATTTGGTCCTGATGATGGATCCTGGTTGGGATTTGAAACGTTGGAAAAAAATGGTTCTTACTGTGGATTCTCCGGTAACTAAGTCAGAAAAATATTGGTTCTTGGTCAAAAAAATTGTAAGCCAAGATAAATGGAGAGATCAACAACTTAACTAAAACCTTTAAAGCTGAAAATGAGATGCCATCTTGTTATTGTCTCAATCATGTTGGTATTCAAGTCCATAACCTTGATTTTCCTGTGATCCAAATAGGAGCATGCTTAGAGAATGTGCAACCACAAGAAGAAATCACAAAGTTTAATTAATTGTAGACACTTTTAATATTTTGGAAAGACATATAAGATCAACAAATCAAAAAATCCACACACAAACAATAATTTGTTTGGGAGGAAAATCAACTCTGAATTTCATTAGTAAATAAATTCTACACCTACAACACATGAATAGCATGAAGCAACCAAATAACAGAAATCCATTTACAGTGGCAAATACCAAATAAATAGCCAATATAAGGTAATACCAAGTGTTTCATCTCTCATATGTGAGACAAGACACATTGACTCTAAAAACATAACAATAAGGATTTCAATTATTTTACAATTTAGAAACTAGAACATTTACAAGACACAAATTCAATCAGACAACTAGTACAGTTTACTAGTACTACATCAATGATGATCAAATGGGAAACACATGAAGTTAGAACCATAAATTGCAGTCTTCTCATTAAGTCATAAAAATTAGAATCTAGAAAACATACTACATAGATATTGATTCAATGCTTCTATAGATTGGAATGCCAATGGAGAATACAAAATAGCATGGATACTAGAACCATAGATGGAAGAATCTCATAGCTAATGACTATCAGTAGTCCTCCTTGAATCCATAATCATCAGAATTTGTCCATTACCATTGTTGATTCATCCATCATCCTCCTCCTTTATACCTAATCCAATCTATGCATCTGCTAGTGTGGAGGATGAATGATCAAGATGATCACCATCATCAAAAGTGACCAACTATAGCACTAGTCTAGAGGGAGTTCCCTAGGCTCTACATTTCCCTAATGAAGAAGCCCTAGATGTAGGAGGAAAGGGATATCTACCACAGTGAAGGAAGCCCTAACGCTCCCCTATGGAGAAGCCCTAAAATGCCCTATGGAGAAGCCCTAAATGCTGCCCTATGGAGAAGCCCTAGTTGCCCTATGAAGAAGCAGTAATACACATCTATGGAAATGAAGGCAGAAACCGTATCAGTAGGTCTAAGGATAATATATGCCCTAAACCTAGTTGCTACACTGCCTAATGGAGATCACACCTAAATGCTATCCTAGAAGAAGTTCTCTACACATGGAATTCCCTTATTGCCATGAAAGGAAAAGCCCTTATCCTAACGTAGTCATGAAAGGAATACCATTGCTATCATGGAAGGAATGCTCTTACACGTAAATGTTGAGATAAAGAAGCCACACCTTCAGCTATGCTTAACGTTGTTATAAATAAGGATGCTCTATCTACTGTTTGGGTTGAATCACAGTCATGAATTATAGATCCAAGTGTTATGATGAATGCTGTAACATTATAGACAACATAGTATATGACAACAAGATGTATAGTGTAGCAATGGTGCAGCAATATGGGCAGCAAAATGTATGGACAACAACATTATGGTGCAACAATGGTGCAGCAGTATGGACAACAAGATGTATGGTGTAGTAGTGGGACACCAATGCTACATGGTGTTGCAATGATACAACAATGGGACATGAAAGGAAAATTGGTGCAGTATGCTGCAGCATATGGTACAACAATGGGATAAAAATGGTCGATGGCATATAGTGCACAATGGGATAGCAATGGTACAATCGTGCAACATGGGACAACTAGTATTTAGTGTAGCAAATTCATGGTGCTATTATGGTATGGAAAAGTAAAGAAGGACAACTATGACATTGTGCAGTAGTGGCACAATGGACAGTCATGATATGGTGTAGAAGTGGAAAAACGAGACAGTCATGACATAAGTACATCAGTGGCACAACGAGACAACCATGACATTGTGTAGCAGTGGCACAATGGGATGGCAAGAATGTGTAGCATGGTGTAGCACGATAAGGTGCAGCATGATAATGAGATGCAGCACAATGATAGGTGAAGGAGACACCTTCGAGAATCAGTTGAAGCAACATGTCTTCTGATCTCATGTATCATCTTGTTAGAGATTATCTATGCTCTTATCTAGATAAGTCAAAGTGTTGACCTCTATTGTAAATTTGTACTATCTCTCTCTCTCTCTCTCTCTCTCTCTCTCTCTCTCTCTCTCTGTTGAACTATTGAAGAACATATAAGAAGAATTGATCAAGGGTTTCCCCACATTAGGGTTTGTCCCTATCTATTGCCATATATTGTGTCCTCTTGTCTTGGCTTGTCTTCTGTGATTCATGTTTATGTTCTATCTGTAGTTTACTTTAATGCTGATGCGATAGCTAATCTGAAAAATATATTGAGATAACTATGAAAATTTAAATAAATTGCTTTAAGCATAGAACATACCTAAACTTAAGATGGTATCAGAGCTAACGTGAAGAAAAATCCCAAGAAAGAATGTAAGAGCAATCACTAAAGACAGTTGGGAAAATACAAAAGGATCAATGGATTCCTCACCCCTCTTCAAATTCACCAAGGGTAAAGTTGAAACAGAGTATATCATCAGAATGGCACAATGGAAGCTTCTGATGGCCTACCTATAGATCACTTCAATCAGAAGTCTAGATCTCGGGGTGAAAAGGAAGGTAGATTCCTTTCTTACAATAAGTTCAAATGTTATGCCAAGGAGTGTCCAAATGGTAGGGGCACATCTATTGATGAAGATAACAATCATTCCAATGACATCTTCAATGATCAAAGGAATGAAAGATAATGTAGGTCATCAAGGAAATGATCGACTCTTCAAGGAAAGGAAGGAAGCCCAGGTATGAAGAATCAAATGTTGTTTATGATAAGATAAAGAAGCTTTATCTTGTATTGGCCCTCTCCTTCAAATTCTGTGGGAATCTGGCTTGTTGATTATAGTGCTTCAAGGCACTTCATCGAATAGAACTGTGGTTTCTCGAATTTGGTAAGAAACAATCATAGGATTATACTTGGAGCTGATGCCACCTATCCTAGAAATGGTGAAGGAAATGTTACCCCTCAATTGAGTGAGGGTAACTCGATTCATTTATAGAATCTCTTTTATGTACCTAATCACAAGAAGAACCTGGTGTCCATTTCGAAAATGGATGTCGAAGGTTTTAGGGTGGCATTCATCAATGGAAAGGTACGTGTTTGAAAATAGAGTTTTGACGGATGCTTTTACTCATGGGATTAGGGTTGGAAATTTGTACCAAGTTATAGGCTGGTCCATTGGGGACCATGTCAGTTGACACATCTCATCTATGGCACCAAAGGTCTACTTATTGTGGGGTCGTACTCGATGTGAGTCAGATGGTGACTGGGATGCTTGAATTCAAAAGGAGCATGAAGGTACATGTTTGAGATGTACCGAAGGAAAATATTACAAAGGGACCATTCCCCTCATGTAGCAAGTTCACATGCTTGGAACAACCCGAGGGGTTTGATATTCATCGAGAATCTCATGTATGCAGGTGGAGGAAAGCCATCTATGGCTTGAAGCAAATCACCTCAGGTTTGATATGAGAGGATTGATAGTTGTCAAATGAAGTTGAGATTCACTAAGAGTGAAGTCAATCCAAACCATTGTTTCAAGATTGTGGATGATAGATCTCTCATACCGACACCTTCTAAGAATAACCAATTTATGATAGGTGCAAACCCTCTCACTTGTACAAGTAAGAGGGAGTTGGATTCTGAAGGTGGAATAGTAAACTGCAAGCCTATGACTACCTCGAGGATCTTAACTTTCAAAATTTATATGGTGATGATGCCAAACCAGAATTGGGAAATGCCTTTGAGTTTCATAAACTCATTTGCATTGAGGTTCTTGGTGAACTTCTGTCTGTATATATGTTTTGTAGTTACCACGGTGAGATCATATTTAGTTGAGCCTAACAGGATTGTTTCCAAGAATGCTCTGAGATATCTTTGGGGCACAATCTCTCATGGATTGACATCACTACCAGAAATATGAAGCTGCATGATTATTCGAATGTTAACTTGGTAGGCAGTGTGGAGGATCATTAGAGCACTTCTCGGTGTTGGTTCTCCTTGGATTCTGCTTCGATATCATATATGAGAAAGAAGCAGAAGTCAGTTTCTATAGGCACTGTCGAGACCGAATAAATAGCTACAAGTATGATCTCATGTGAAGCTATCTAGTTGTGGAAGCTCTTCAGTGAGTTGTTTGTACACATGTTGAATACCATTGTGATCCTCTGTGAAAACCTAGGGGGGATTCGATTGTTGAGGAATCCATATTCAATGATTTCTCTAGAAGATAGACATCAGATACTACCTTATTTGGGATATGGTAAGTTGATGAGAGAGAAGGATGCATCGCATTGAGACTGATGTACAGGTCACAGACATTTTGTCAAATCCGCAAGGAAAGGTTAAATGTGTGAATTTCCCAAATGAATTGGAGTCATTGAGAGAACTTCGTATAAGGGTCTTGCATGTTGCATGTATTGAGCTCTGGGAGATATAGGGTGCTTGGTGTACTTACTGGAGCAACACTCGACCATAGGGTGACTCACCCTCCCCTAATGGTGCATTGTGTATAGGGTGAATAACTCAACCTTCCACTGTGATACCTCGAGGCGACTTTGGGATAGGCTGACTTATTCTCTTGTGAGATAGGATGATTAATTATCCTATGGGACATGATGATTAGTTCTCTTGTCAAGGCATCCTGCCCACGCAGTCTAGGACTCATGAGAAGTACCTCTCATCTGATCAATGGGCAGGGAAATGGGGTTAGGGACCCTAGTAGTACTATCGATGGATGCATCGTTGCATCTATCGTACTCCCTATGATAGGATGACCTCCAACTGATCTAGGATCAGTATTAGTGGTTTGAGAAACTCTCTTGTGGTATTGATTTAAGATCAATAAAACTAAATTTGGGTCAGTGAGAGTGATATGACACACTCTTAAATGAAATTGACTTCAGGTCAGTACAGAATGGTATGACACATTCTCGATTAGTTATTCTTCTTTATGGTTCAGCAAAGCAGAGATGACAGAGTTCATCAGAGCAGAGCTCAACAAAGCATAATAGTGCAGAGCAGTGCAAGGCACTGATGGCAGAGAGAGTACAGTCCGACATATGGATCATCGGATGGAGTTAATGGAGTTATCCCTAGTTGAGAAAGGAATACCATTGTTGTCATGGAAGTAATTCTCTCACACCTAAATGCTGAGATAAAGAATCCACACCTTCAACTATCCTTAACATTGTTCTAAATAAGGATGCTCTATCTGTTGTTTGGATGGAATCACAGTCATGAATGATAGATCCAAGTCTTATGATGAATGTTGTAACATTATAGACAGCATAGTATATGACAACAAGATGTATGGTGCAACAATGGTGCAACAGTATGGACAGTAAGATGTATGGACAACAAGATGTATGGTGCCGCAATGGTGCAGCAGTATGGACAGCAAGATGTATGGTGCAACAATTGGACAAAAATGCTACATGCTGCTGCAATGATACAAGACAACAATTGCAACTTGGTGGAGTATGGTGCAACATATGGTACATCAATGGGACAAAAATCATCAATGGTATATAGTGCATAATGGGACAACAATGGTAAAATGGTACAACATGGGAAAACTAGTATTTAGTGCAGAAAATTCATCGTGTTTTTATGGTATGGCAAAGCACAATGGGGCAGTCATGACATAAGTGTGATAGTGGCACAACGAGACAACCATGACATTGTGCAATAGCGGCACAATGGGACAGCAAGAATGTGCAACATGGTGTAGCATGATGAGGTGCAATGTGATGACAAGATGCAACACAATGATAGGTGATGGAGTCACCTTGGAGAAACAGTTGAAGCAACATGTCTTCTGATCTCATGTATCATCTTGTTAGAGATGATCTATGCTCTTACCTAGATAAGTCAAAATGTTGACCTTTGTTGTAAATTTACTATCTCTCTCTCTCTCTCTCTCTCTCTCTCTCTCTCTCTCTCTCTCTTCTGAAATATTGAAAAACATATAAGAGGAATTGATCAAGGGTTTCCCACATTGGGGTTTGTCCCTGGCTAGTGCCATATCTTATGTCCTCTTATCTTGGCTTGTCTTCTGTGATTTATGTTTATGTTTTATCTACAATTTACTTTAATGCTGATGTGATTGCTAATCTAAAAAAAATATTGAGCTAACTATGAAAATTGAAATAAATTGCTTTAAGAATAGAACATAACTTAACTTAACATGTTATCAGAGCTGAGGTGAAGAAAAATCCCAAGCAAGAATGAAAGAGAAATCACTAAAGACAGCTGGGAAAGGACGAAAGGATCAACGGATTCCTTATCCCTCTTCAAATTTACCAAGGGTAAAGTCGAAGCAGAGTATATCATTAGAATGTTGTAATGGAAGCTTGTGATGGCCTACCTATAGATCACTTCAATGGGAAGTTCAGATATCAGGGTGAAAGGAAAGGCAGATGCCTTTCTTAAAATAAGTTCGGCCATTACACGAAGAAGTGTCCAAATGGAAGTGACACATCTATTGATGAAGATAACAATCATTCTAATGACATCTTCAATGATCAAAGGAATGACAGATAATGTAGGTCATGGAGGAAATCAACGACTCTTCAAGGAAAGGAAGGGACCCTAGGTATGAAGAATCAAATGTTGTTTATGATAAGATAAAGAAGCATTATCTTTTATTGGCCCTCTCCTTCAGATTTTGTGGGAATCTGGCTTATTGATTATAGTGCTTCAAGGCACTTCATCAAATAGAAGTGTGTTCTCTCGAATTTGGTAAGAAACAATTATGGGATTATACTTAGAGCCGATGCCACCTATCCAAAAAAGGGTGAAGGATATGTTACCCCTCAATTGATTGAGGATAAGTCGATTCATTTACAAAATCTCTTTTATGTACCTAATCACGAGAAGAACCTGGTGTCCATTTCAGCAATGGAAGTCAAAGGTTTCAGAGTCGCATTCATCAATGGAAAGGTATGTGTTTGAAAACATAATTTTCAACGATGGTTTTACTCATGGGTTTAGGGTTGGAAATTTGTACCAAGTTGCAGGATGGTCAATTGGGGATCATGTCAGTTGACACATCTCATCTATAGCATCGGAGGGCTACTTATTGTGGGGCCCTACTCGATGTGAGTCAAATGGTGACTGGGATGCTTGAATTCAAAAGGAGCATGAAGGTACATGTTTGAGATGTACCAAAGGAAAATCTTACAAAGCAACCATTCCCCTCATGTACCAGGTTCACATGCTTAGAACAACCCAAGGGGTTTGAGATTTATTAGGAATCTCATGTATGCAGGTGGAAGAAAGCCATATATGGCTTGAAGCAAATCAACCTAAGTTTGATATGAGAGGATTCATAGTTGTCAGATGAAGTTGAGATTCGTTGAGAGTGAAGTAGATCCAAACCATTTTTTGAATATTGTGGATGATAGACCTCTCATACTGACACCTTCTAAGAACGACCTATTTTTGATAGGTGAAAACCCTCTCACTTGAGGAAGTAAGAGGAAGTTGGATTCCAAATGTGGAATGGTAAACTATAAGCTTGTGGCTACCTCGAGGATCTTAACTTTCAAAAGTTATATGGTGATGAGGCCAGACCAGATTTGGGAAATGCCTCTGAGTTTCATAAACTCATTTGCATTGATGTTATTGGTGAACTTCTATCTATATATATGTTTTGCAGTTAGCATGGTGAGGTCTTATTTGGTTGACCCTCACTGCATTTGTCCCAAGAATCTTCTGAGATATGTTCGGGGCATAATCTCTCATGGATTGAGATACATTGCAAGAAATTTGAAGCTACACAATTAATTGAATGTGGACTTGGCAGTCAGTGTGGAGGATCACTAGAGCACTTCTCAGTGCTGGTTCTCTTTCGATTATGTTTCGATATCATGGCTAAGCAATAAGAAGAATTTGGTTGCTATAAGCACCCTCAAGACTGAATACATAGCTATGAGTATGATCTCGTGTGAAGCTGCCTAGTTGTGGAAGCTCTTTAGTGAGTTGTTTGTACACATGATGAATACCATTGTGATCCTCTGTGACAACCAGGGGGGATTCAATTGCTAATGAATACCATATTTAATAATTGCTCTATCAGATAGACATTAGATACTACCTTATCTATGATATGGTAATTCGATGAGAAAGGAGGCTCCATCGCATTGAGACTGATGTACAGGTCCCAGACATTTTGTCCAAGCCTTGGGAAAGGTCAAATTTGTGACTTTC
Organism: Pinus taeda; assembly: GCA_000404065.3. NCBI lineage: Eukaryota > Viridiplantae > Streptophyta > Pinopsida > Pinales > Pinaceae > Pinus > Pinus taeda. The sequence goes on along the minus strand of APFE030500040.1, from coordinate 54,011 downwards.
CTGAATGACTTGGAGTCATTGAGAGACCTTCGTATAAGGGTCTTGCATGTTACATGCATTGAGCTCTGGGAGTTATGGGGGGCTTAGTGTACTTATTAGAGCAACACACGACCATAGGGTGACTCACCCTCCCCTAATGGTGCACTGTGTACAGGGTGAATAGCTCAGCCTTCACCTGTGATACCCCGCGGAGACTTTGGGATGGGATGATTCATTCTCCTGTGAGCCAGGATGATTAGTTCCCCTATGGGATAGGATTATTAGTTCTCTTATCAAGGCATCCTACCCATGCAATCTTCGACTCATGAGAAGTACCTCTCATCTGATGAAAGAGTAGGGAAATTGGGTTAGGGACCATAATAGTACTATTGATGGATGCATCGTTGCATCTATCATACTCCTTATGCTAGGATGACCTCCAACTGATATGGGATCAGTATGAGTGGTTTGAGACACTCTCTTGTGATATTGATTTGGGATCAATAAAACTGACTTTGAGTCAGTAAGAGTGATGTGACACACTCTCTTCAGATGACACTGACTTCAAGTCAATAGAGAATGGTATGAGAGATTCTCGATCAATTCTTCTTCTTTATGGTTCAGCATAACAGAGCTGATAGAGCTCAACAAAGCAGAGTAGAGTAGAGCAGTGGAGGGCACTGATGGCCGTGATAGTACAGTCAGACATATGGATCAGTGGTTGGATTTCTCCCTAGTTGAGAAAGGAATACCATTGTTGTCATGGAAGGAATGCCCTCACACTTAAATGCTGAGATAAATAAGCCACACCTTCAACTATCCTTAATGTTGTTCTAAATAAGGATGTTCTATCTGCTGTTTGGATTGAATCACAGTCATGAATGATAGATCCAAGTCTTATGATGGATGTTGTAACATTATAAACAACATAGTATATGACAGCAAGATGTATGGTGCAACAATTGTGCAGTAGTATGGACAGAAGGATGTATGAACAACAAGATGTATGGTACAATAGTATGGACAACAAGATGTATGGTGCAACAATGGGACAACAATGCTACATGGTGCTGCAATGATAAAACAATGGGAAAACAAAGGCAACTTGGTGTAGCATATGGTACAACAATGTGACAACAATGGTCATTGGCATATAGTGCACATTGGGACAAAAATAGTGCAATGGTACAACATGGGAAAACTAGTATTTAGTGAAACAAATTCATGGTGTTGTTATGGTATGGCAAAGCACAGTAGGACAACCATGACATTGTGTAGTAGTGGCACAATGGGACAACCGTGACATAGTGCAGCAATGGCACAATGGGATAGCCATGACATAGTGTAGCAGTGGAAAAATGTGACAAATATGACACAGTGCAACAACGGCACAATAGGACAGTCTCGTCAAGAGGTGTAGGAATGATTTAAGGATCATTTGATTCTAATGTGTATTCATGGAGATATGAATTTATTTGTGTTATGTGACAATTCGTCAAGGTTGGCGAACAACCAAATTGCTCCCATCTATCCTCAATGTTTTATTATAAATAGAAGAGGTTTTCAAGCTATTTTGTACACACACTTCACTCTTCATATCTCCCCACTTGTTTTTGGTTTTGGTGGCAAGAGAGATCTAGATGATGAATCCCTGGATGTAGGAGGAAATGAGATAGTCTGGCCACATTCAAGAAGTATTCTATACATTTTCCTAATAGATATATGATGCCCTAATTGCAGTCCAAACTAGGAGTTGAAGTTCTTGTTCAGTTGTGCACTAATCTTCTATCAAGGGAGGGCTAATGCCACCCTAAACGCAGTATTAAAGGAAGAGTCATAGATGCAGCCTTGGAGGAGCCCTAGATGTTGTAAAACATGACCTAGCCACAAGCCTTATATGTTGTCCTAAAGGGATTAAAACATAGTGAAGAGAGGCTCCTTCACTGTCCCAAAAGAAGGCTCTTCATCACAGCAAGGAGGCTTCCATACGCTATCAAAGCAAGCTCCAAAAGAGCCCTAGCCGCAGTCTTCTATTCATAGCTAAGATGCAGTCAAAGGGAGCCTAAATGAACCCCTAATCCACAATAACAAAGAGACTCAACACAGAGTCCTAAAGGATGTGTTTTAGGTGTTGTTCAAATAAGGAGACCAAGCACGTCATAGCCGCAGTCTTGAAGCCCAACCACATTGAAGGGAGAAGTCTCTACACTTGTCTTATGAGGAGGACCAATACGATGTCTAAAGAGGTTCTAACTAGAAGTTAAGGAGGGCTCTACTATGTTGGCTAGAGGAACTATAAACCACTATAAAGGAAGGGTTCACAATTATGATGAGGTCCTAAGATACAGCAATTACTGACCCCAATCCGCTAATGTGAAGAATGTAGGTTTTAACCCCATGCAAAAATTAGCTGCATACAAATTCTAAAACACAGAAAATAAACAATGCGAGAGCATAACACATAAAACACATATACACAGAGATTTTCCCCTAGATCGCAAAACTAGGGCTACCCACTTGATTTTTCATTATGTTCCTTTCAATGTTACAATATATATTTATACATGCCGAAGCATCCAATACCATGGACTGAAAACCATCGCGTCCAGAACCATGCACTGAAAAACCATCACGTCCAAAAAACATGTGTAAAAATCATGCAAAACCATAGGTGGGTCCCCCCAACCTAACATAGGGTCCAAAACCAAAAGTGGGGTTACGGGTACACCTCAAACCCCTTGTGACCTCCATCCCTCTGACCCCCAATTAACAACATGGGCTAGTCGTGGAAAGAATATAACACAACCCAACATTTTCCCTCTTGTTTTTTTCATTCCATAGGGGGCCACAAGAGAGCTTAGTCATTTATCCAACCTTGTAATGCCCATTGTTTCTCTACACCAACTGAACTTCTCAGAGCTCACAGATTTTGTCAATGCATCTACAATATTCTTCAAAGTGTCCACCCTTATGGGCAACACTTTTTTCTCTTCTATCATATCCCTCACAAAGTGATACTGAACATCAATGTGCTTTGTCTTTGATTGATATGTAGGGTTCTTTGCCAAGAAAATTGCACTTTAGTTGTCATAGTCTATCCTTATAGCTTCCTATACTAACCCCATACTTGAACACAACCTTTGCAACCAAAATTCTTCCTTGCTTGCATGAGTGGCTACCATGTATTCTGCCTCTGTAGTTGATAGTGCCACCACAAATCGCTTCTTACTCATCCAAATGACTATACCTTTCTGGTTGCCTTCTTTCTCAAACTGATTTTCTCACACCCGGAGTTTGTGGCTCTTCATCTTTCGATTCCTCCTCTTCCGTAGAGTCTGATTCTTCCTCCTTAACCTCAAACTCTATCTTCTTAGGTTCCTTTGGTTGGACTTCATGTTTAACAACATATTTCACCTCTTTGAACACCACATCTCATTTGTACACAACCTTCCTTGTTACTGGGTTCCAAAGCTTATAACCCTTTAAACCATCCTTATACCCAATAAAGATGCACTTTTCAGATTTACTATCCATCTTGGTACTTTTCTCCTTTGGAACATGTACATATGCATCACATCCAAATACCCTTAGATGTGAAAGGGAGGGTTTCTTACCAGTCCATACCTCTTGTGGAGTATTATACTCCAACGTTGATGAAGGTGACCTATTGACCAGGTAATATGCAGTGTCCACTGCCTTTGCCTAGAATTATTGTCCTAACTCGGCACCACTGAGCATGCTTCTTGCCCTTTCCATCAGCGTCTTGTTCATTCTTTCTGCAACTCCATTTTGTTGAGGTGTATATGGAGTACTCTTCTACCACGATATACCACACTTCTTATAGAATTCTTCAAATTCCTTGCTGCAAAACTCTCCACCATTATCTGTCCTTAGCACCTTTATCTTCTTCTCTGTCTTGTTTTCCACCAGAGCCTTAAATTCTTTAAACCTGTCAAAAACTTCAGATTTCTTCTTAAGGAAGTATATCCATGTACTCCTTGACAAGTCATCTATAAATGATACATAGTACACAGACTTACCCAGTGATGGAACCTTCACAGTTCCAAACACATCATTGTGCACAAGCTCTAATATCCATTTCGTTCTCTTACCGCCAAAGGGGAAACTCACCCGATTCTACTTCCCATATACACAATTTTCACAGAAATCAAAATCCAGAGAGTTATTACTCATACCTTCTACCATACCTTTACCATGAAGTATTCGAAGGCCCTTCTCTCCAATATATCCAAGCCATTGATGCCACAACATGTTCTTCTCTCCAGAGACCTCTAGATTTTCTATTCCACTTTCAAGAACCATAGAACTATTGCACCCATCAATAACAGTGCTACCTTGTAGCTTGTACAGAGTTCCATCCGAACTCCCCACATCAATACTAGTGCTCCCCGAACAATTTTGTAGGTATCCTTCTTGAACACTGTTTTTACACCTGCATCATCCAACTTGCTTACAAAAATCATATTTCTCGCTAATGCATGAATATGTAGAACACCTAGAAGCATTCTAACCCTTCCAACTTCCAACTTCAACTTTACTTTTCCATGATCAATGATTCTATCCTTCCTATCATCCCCTAAGAAGACATCACCACCATCATATTTGTCATACTCACAGAACCACTCTCTATGGGGAGTGAAGTGAAAGGATGTACCTAAGTCAATCAACGACACCTCATGATGTACATGTGTACTTGAAGAAGCCAAGTACACATCCCCACCTTCATCTAATATGGTTATCACCTTTGCAAAAGGAGCATCATCAAATCCCTTTCCTTTGGCAGGAGCTTTAGATTTACAGTCCCTTTTGTAGTGCCCTTCCTTTCTGCATTTCCAACACACCACCTTTACAAATTTTCCTGGAGATTTAGATCTCCCTCTAGATTTAGATGTCCCACTCGATGACTTATTTTTGTTTCTGTTCTGGGACCGTCCTCGTACAGACAAGGCATCACCATTATAGCTCTCCATATTTTTCCATCTCATCTCCTCCATCAACAAGGCTGAGACTATTTCATCAAACTACAAGGCGGTTGCATTGCTGCCTATTGCAATAACTAGAATATCCCACAAATATAGTAGAGAACACAACAAACTGATGCACTTATCTTCATCTAGAATTTTAATATCAACAGATGCTAACTAACTTACCACAGTATTATATGCTTTCAGATCCTCTGTCACTAAGTCTCCATCTTTCATGCTCAGGTTATATAGCTTTTTCCACAGGAATAGTTTATTCACTAGAGACTTAGATTGGTACAATGTCCCTAACTTGTCCCACAAAGCCTTTGCCATAGCTTCCCTTAATAGATTCAACAATACTGAATTTGAGACACACAATCGTATTGTGCCCTTTTCCTTCCGATCCATCTTCTTCCATTATTCATTAGACACTCCTATTCGTTTAGTACCTAGAACTACCATGATCCACTGATCTTTATCCACCAACAAATCCTTCATCTTGAGTTTCCACAATTCAAAACTCTGATCATTAAATTTCTCGATCTTTATCTTTCCACTACTCGCCTTCTTCTTTCACCACCATAATCAACCTCACAAATCTCCCACTGAACATGGTCTACCACAGGCTCAAGTGAAACCACTCAACAACAAAGGCATCCCCTTGAAGCCAAAACAACTCTGATACCAAATGTAGTTTTTAACCCTGTACAGAAATTACCTGCATACGAATTCTAAAACAAAAAAAATAAACAATGCCAGAGCATAACACATAAAACACATATGCACGGAGATTTTCAATTGGATCCCAAAATTGGGACTACCACCTTGATTTTTCATTAAGTTCCTTTCAATGTTACAATACATATTTATACATGCTGAAGCATCCAATACCATGGACTCTCGGTTAACTACGTGGGCTAGTTGTGGAAAGAATATAACACAACCAAACAAAGAAGCCCTAACAACATATTGAGACTTGAAGGATCAACATAGCATTTTAGTGGAAACATGATGATGACATCATTGTGATTGAAACTATTCCTAAGGACTTTTTGTAAGGTTAGTAACCTACAATTATATTATATTAATGAAATCTGTCCTAGACCAAAGTTCAGATCAACACACTCAGATTGAGTCAAGTCCTTATAGGTCTTATACTACTGCATAGATATTATTTGTTGACTGAGGATCAGAGGCTAGATTTACTGCTAGCCTAGGCCAGAGGCCATAGCCAACAACAAAGGTATTGACTTGAAAGCATGACGATGGCGGAGCTGCACCTCGAAGTCATGCATTGGTAACTATGTGAAGGAAGAGGATTGAATGTTGACACCATATCTCATAAAGAAGATACAACTAGTACAACAAGAAGTTATCAATGTTTTTGGGAGCTATATTGGGTCAAGGGTTGACATGTTCTACTCAGTTTGATGAGCATCTTATTGGTGCCATATGGATGAACTTCAAAAGAAGGTTTTGTCTAGTTTGACTACCATTGACTTGTCTAGTCGAGGGTTTTCTACTACTGTCATAAATACCAGTTTTGTATATTTGTACTATCTCTCTGCTGAACTATTGAAGATCATATGAAGATTTGATCAAGGGTTTCCCCACATTGGGGTTTGTCCCTGGCTGGTGCCATATCTAGTGTCATCTTGTCTTGGCTTGTTTTCTGTGATTCATGTTTATGTTCTATCTACATTTTACTAACATGTTAAGTGTGATTTCTAATATGAAATTCATATTGAGTTAATATGGAAAATCAAAGTAAATTTTCTCTAAGCATAGAACATACCTAAAATTAACAATAACCCTTTGAGTGCTATTATTGATTGAGTTTTGTACCTCTTGAATTGGAATTGGGTTAGGTAGCTAAATAGAAGCTTTGATTTTTCTTCCAAGTCTAGGTACTTGTTTATGATTTCTGGCACGTATGCAAGCATTGAAAGTGTGAGAATGCACAAGAATAAACTCCTAGGATAAATACCCATTTGGTTATAAGGACTTCTCTTATATTGATGTCAGATTGTCAGTAACGAAATTTGAAAATATCTTAACACAAATAAACAAACAATCAAATTCCATTAAAATGCACTTAATTATACATATGCCCAAAAGTAGAGGAAATAACTAAGGTGGAATCTGATCCAAGAAAGTGCCCCATATAATCATCCTATGCTTAGTAAATCTTAGAAGGAAATGGGTTTGGTATGTGTTTAAAGTCTGTATGATAAGAAAGATAGAATCTAAAGGTAGCCCTCACAATCTAAAGAGGCAACAAGATATGATAATAATTTATTCAAAGAGATATTTCTTAATAAAACAAATAGAAAGCCAAAACACATACCTGTTTTAGAAAAAAACTATTGAAGATCAGCCTCACAGAAAAATGGTAGCAAATGCAGAGCTTGTAAACCTGTCTTGGCGGTTCGGAAGGGTTTTTGACATAAGCACCTCACTTGTTAATGCTATAGGATACTCCGTCAACTATATTGGAGTTAATGTGTGCACCTGCTAGTGCTCCTCAAAGCACATGGATCACGGATTATACAAGCACACAGATAATGGATTATATGTCTCCTCAAAAGTTTCCCAAATTGTTGAACATCGAATATTTAGAGCGCAACTTGAAATTTTATTTTTTCCCACAAAAATGTTTGAAAAGTCTCCATCCTAATATTTTTTTAAATGTTTAGTTGCCATTAGTTCCTTCAAATAAAGACATAACTTTTAGATTTAGATAATGGAGGATTGGCGGTGAAAAATAGCAGTTTACGGGAAAGGCGGAATCAGTAAATCAACCAACTAGTTTAAATAATCTCAGTCGCTCTGCCGAGACATGGTCAAAAAGTGTTAAAGATTGGGTGTGATCCCCAGGTGTTTTTTCCGTAGCTTCAGGAGGTATTCACGTTTGGCATATGCCTATTTCTGACCAGATCTTGGGGATGATTCCGTGCTACAGTTTGGTGGGGAACCTTTTGGGACATCCTTGGGGAAATTAATTGGCGCTTTTATTTTATTAATACAAACCATATAATATAAACTCACATTTTCATCCTATAAATGATTCACCTTAGAGGCATAGGGGTGGTTTTGTATCATGTGCATAGTTTATATTATTACTAAACCTTAAAAACCACTCATAATACCTAGCATGATAATGGGTTTTCTTCTTAGATAATGTCGAAGAACCCAACAAAAGACATCCTTGTTGGGAAAATCCTCACATTAACACCCATACAACATCTATACACCTATGGTTTATAATGATGGAAAATAGTGCTCCCCAACACCTAATTGTGCAAAAAGCCCTAACTAACCTAGATGCCATGTCAAACATGTCCTCGATATTAACATATTATTCTACATTATCCATTGGCTCATGGAGATACAGTGTTCAAGGACTCTCACTTGATGGTTGGGGACTATAGTCCATCAAGAGGTCAAATGTCAGGCTAACTGTATTAAGGACACCTCAAGGTCAACCAACACTAATGCAATGTATTAGTTATTGGTACATTGACCTATCAAAAGGTCACAATATTGGGTAGTAGACATTAGTAAGTAGGACACTAGTCACCAACAAGAAGCCTTGATATTTATAGAGTAATGATGTGTTGAGTGGATGTGGACCTGCGGATACCGCATGTCAATTATGTGGTAGTTGATTTGACATGCTAACATTTCATTATGATGTGGCATCGAGGTGATGTCTAGGTGGTGATCATATCGAGACAACATGGATGTTGGGCTTTTGTATGTTAAGATATCAGCTAATTAGTATCAATGACACTCTTTAGCCTCTTCCCGACGTCCCAATGGCTTGATAGCTCGACCATTGGCCTTTCAAGATATCATGTATTGAGACATTAGGGATTCAATATAAAATCTCATTTGTATGTTAGGTATCGAGTAGCGAGACAGTAAGTATGCATAGAGCATTAAGGAAAATCATGTGTTTCATGTGAATTTGGGCAAGCTTAGAAGTCGAGTTGCAAAATGCTATAAGTGTCCTTATTTTTCAGCAAGAAACAGTCTAATGTGAAGGTGACTGTTCTAAATGTGACATTGGATGGCAATGATGATAAGGAGAAGTTGGAAAATTGAAAAGTGCACCTATCTAATGCATAAAAACAAGAAAAGGACTCTAACTTAATGGTTGGGGACTATAGCCCATCGGGAGGTCAAATGTCGGGCTAACTGTATTAGCGACACCTCGAGGTCAAGCAACAATAATGCAATGTACTAGTTGTTGGTACATCAACCTATCAAAATGTCACAATATTCGGTAGTAGACATTAGTAAGTAGGACACTAGCAACCAACAAGAAACCTTGATATTGGCGATGAGCACCACTAGGCCAACAATTCACCTTAGAGGCATGAGGAGGTGGTTTTGTACCATGTGCATAGTTTATATTATTACTAACCCACCAAAACTACTTGTAGGCCCTAGGATGATAATGGTGTTTCTCCTCAGATGATGTGCAAGGCCCCAAACAAAGCCATCCTTGTGCGGAAAAATTATCTCACATTAACACCCATAAAACATCTATATACCTATGGTTTATAATGATGGAAAATAGTGCTCCCCATCACCTAATTGTGCAAAAAGCCCCAATTAACCTAGATGCCATGTCAAACATGTCCTCAATATTAGCATATCATCCTACATTATCCATTATCTCGTGGAGATAGAGTGTTCAAGGATTCTCACTTGACGGTTGGGGACTATAGTCCATCGAGAGGTCAAATTTCGAGCTAACTGTATTAAGGACACCTCAAGGTCAACCAAAACTAATGAAATGTATTAGTTGTTGGTACATAGACCTATCAAAATGTCACAAAATTGGGTAGTAGACATTAGTAAGTAGGACACTAGCCACCGACAAGAAACCTTGATATTGGTGATGAGCACCGCTAGGCCAACTATTCACCTCATAGGCACTGGGAGGTGGTTTTGTACCATGTGCATAGTCTTTATTATTATTAACACACCAAAACCACTCATAGCCCCTAGGATGATAATGGTGTTTCTTCTCAGATGATGTCCAAGGCCCCAAACAAAGCCATCCTTGTGGGGAAAAATTATCCTCACATTAACACCCATACAACATCTACATACCTATGATTTATAATGATGGAAAATAGTGCTTCCCATCACCTAATTGTGCAAGAAGCCCCAACAAACCTAGATGCCATGTCAAAGATGTCCTTGATATTAGCATATCATCCTACATTATCCATTAGCTCATGGTGATAAAGGGTTCAAGAACTCCCACTTGATGGTTGGGGACTATAGTCCATCGAGAGGTCAAATTTCAAGCTAACTATATTAAGGACACCTCAACGTAAACCAACACTAATGAAATGTATTAGTTGTTGGTACATTGACCTATCAAAATATCACAATATTGGGTAGTAGACATTAGTAAGTATGACACTAGCCACCAACAAGAAACCTTGATATTGGCGATTAGCACCACTAGGCCAACTATTCACCTTAGAGGCACTGGGAGGTGGTTTTGTACCATATGCATAGTTTGTATTATTACTAACCCACCAAAACCACTTTTAGGCCCTAGGATGATAATAGTGTTTCTCCTTATATGATGTCCAAGGCCCCAAACAAAGGCACCCTTGTGGGGAAAAATTATCCTCGTATTAACACCCATACAACATCTAAATACCTATGTTTTACAATGATGGTAAATAGTGCTCCCCATCACCTAATTGTGCAAAAAGCCCCAACTAACCTAGATGCCATGTCAAACATGTCCTTAATATTAGCATATCGTCCTACATTATCCATTATCTCATGGAGATAGACGGTTCAAGGACTTTCACTTGACAGTTGGAGACTATAGTCCATTGAGAGGTCAAATTTTGGGCTAACTATATTAAGGATTGTTGGCTTATTGGGGCCTGAACCAGGTTCAGAGTTATTGTAACCAAACAAATCCTGGTACTATTGGCCCTTTTAGCAACATTTTATGGAGCATAGACTGAGGTCTCACCCGAACTAGTATGGGAGGGTGCTAGAACTAGGTTTCTGCACCCCCAAGATGTCTGATGAGTTCAAGTGGTCTGCAGTTTGACCCTACACGTAGGATGTTTCGCGCACTTTCCTGTACTTGGAAACTTGATATACTACCTTCCCACAACCCTACCCAGGGGTTGAACATTGTGCTCTACGTTATTAACCAAGACCTTACTATTATTCCAATTTTAGTTGATTATTTTAGCCTACTTTCATGTTTTAAGTTATACTTAACAACATACACCACTCATATAGGTGCGCACAGTAAATAAACAGTATATTTGCAACTTATATCAAACATGCATTAACCCAAGAACATATACAAAGATTTGTGATAAAGCTTCTCTTTATTAATTGGTCCCTTGGTTACATAATTGACTTCGCCTTGCGCACTCAGCTATGGACTACTAGGCCTTTGCGCACTCACTTGTAGAGCCTTCTCCTAATCTACGACCCAAAGACATAATTCAACTTATGATTCAATCATTTAGACTTCTTCTTACTTACTTCTCCTTTTTATAGTTATCTTATACACTTAGAGCCTCACTCTATTTATACAATCCCATGGTTTGTGGAGCATGGGTAGGTCTATCTTGCCGACATTACATTACAAAAATAGGGCAGACAACCCTATGACTCTATCATACATTCGCACCCCACACCTGCAATTCGCTGAGATTTACAACAAGATTCAGTCAAAACAAGGCCTTTGAGCCCCAAAACATGCCTTCAGTTGGATTCCATAGCCAAGAAGCCCGCAACACAAAAACTATGACTCGCCATTGAGTCACTTTATCAGTGTGGTGATCTTTGCGCGGAGTCCCTCCAACTATTCTTGAACTATGTAGAGGTTATCAGTGCATTGAGATACTTCTTGGTGTATCTGTTGCATACATTGGTCTGAGACCTCTGTGTTGGTATTGCTTCTTTTCATCAATATGTGCATCGCTTCCATGTGTGTGAGCTTGTCTTTAATTTATACTATGATGGTGAAGGCCTCATTGACACAAGGCTGAATGTGTTCCTTCGGGAATGCTTTGTTATATTGTGCCACGTCCACCTGCTCCTTTAGTGCTTTAGCCTGCTGCATTCGTGCCAACTTCCAAGTGAGGACCACCATCTACACAGTTCCTCAGACACTGTCATACTGTTATTGCAGTTCTCACTGTCTCTAAGCACTAGATGTTGGGGTCCTCCTATAGGGTTGGGAGGACCTCAAGTGATTCTTCCAACATGCTACTGTAGTCTTGAACTGCACCTCCAATTTCCTCCAATCTCATTGTGATACTGCTAGCGCGCTGTTCTTTGACTTCTAGGGGAATGGATGGTTGTGCCTTTAACCACAATTCCATGATCTCAAGGTTGAGCTCTAGCTGAACCTTTGTTATTTCTTCCCTCGCCTCTCGGATCCCTGCTGCTAGCCTATGGATCCGCGCCTCTACTAGGATGGCCAGCTCCGGGACACTTTGACAAGCATCGTCTATCACCTATACCAGCGATTGATTTTGTGACACCGATTCTTTGCACTGCAATATTTGTTGTTCCATGTTTATTTTTTTCTCACTAAGGACTTGGATCATGCGGCTCTCCATAGCTCGCAGCTCTGTCGTTATCCCATCCTGCAATACATATAAGGTCTCATGCAATAGTACAATGAGATTGATACCAAGACCTTTCAACACACTAACTGAAGGCCTATTGGCCTCATTTGATGGCACTAGTGCTCCTTCTGGCAGCACTATGGTGTTCGTTATCCACACGAGCAACAACTAGTCTGCTACCAAGGATCCGACTGTACCAACCTGATGGGGGCGTACCTGTAATTCCTACAACTATGCTCTGAGGGCCCCCAACACAATTTGGTTCTCCTACATAAAATTATGGAGAGCCTCATTAGTGATATCGCACACCACTTCGCCGATGTTGTGCAAATCACCCTCAATTAGGCTGATCGGATCAATGGATAATTTCAAGACCTTGGCCTTCTTCCACGACCCTGCCCACTCAGCTGGGTGCTAGCGTTTCAGCTGTGTTGACGTAGTTCGTGGGTCCACACCTCCTTCTGTTCCTGCTTCCTCTTCTTCCTTTCCCTATGAAGGCATTGTTTGGCCCATGCCTACCTTCGAGGTTTCTTCTTATGCTACTGCTACTGTTGCGGCCTTTTCCTACTTAGTTTCCTTTTATGCTATGTCCCGTGTTGCCCACACTTCAGCTGCCATTGCTTCATCCCTTCATTTTTTGGCCAACTATACAATGTGCAGCTTGGCCTCATCCTTATTTCATTGCACCACCAACTTCTCGCGCTTTCCTATGTCTGGGATGCACCACTGGGTCGGCCATGCCTCCAGGACATTGAAAATGATGTCCTTGGTGGCTACAAAGGGTAGATTTACCCACTGCTTGGTCAGGTCCTTGTGCACTGTGATATACATGTTATGGATGTATGATTTAAATTTGGCAAAACCCTGCAGACTGTTGTAAATAGTGGGTGACAACCGCAGTTTATGGTTGGTCCCCATTCTCAGGTTCATTTCCATGAACACCCAGAAGATTTTTCTTTCACATATCTGCTTAGCATCCTTCGTGGCCAAGAGCAAAGCGTACTTCACGACCTCTGGTAGGTCCCTATAAATGATGGGGAATTGACTATCGTCTAGCAACTCACAAACCACGAGAACTATGGATATCAACATCCATGCATAGTGGAATGTTTTTCCCTATTCTTGAGCTTTCCAACAATTCTCTAAGAATTATGTGCAAAGGAATTAAGACTAGTTAAACTAGACCCCCTCCATGCACTGCTAGGCTAGTGTGACCACTGGTGCGGGGACATTATTCATGCCACACTTGCACATGACCTTTCTTGCCAAGATTTGGGTCAGTACATGGACTACTTTGTCCCTGATGCTAGATATGGCATAGCCCCTCTTCTTCTTTTCTAGCTTGTACTCCTTCTTCATGCCCTCCACATTGGCAAAATCACTGCCCTTCCTTCCAATATTTCTACAGGGTCCTCTCCTTTACATGGAAGTCGGGAGACATGGCGAATCATGTCTGCCATAATGGGGATGGGCTCCTCCAACCATAAACACCCATCATGCACTAGGCAAAGCAACTACTTGATGACGAAAACGGTTATTAGGGCTTGGTGGAAGTGTAGAACCCAAAGAAAATTCATCAGTCTAGCCTTCTCCACTCTACACAACCACTTCCGTAGCTCTATTTATATAACCCCCACCGTTGTGCTCTGCTTGGGCTTCATGAGGTTCCTTGCCTCTAGGTGAGGGAACTTCTTATGGTCAGTGAAGTCCCAATATTAAAATTTTAAGCTCTTCATGCATCCTAGGTGTGTGCATTCAAATATAATGTTATCCAGGAGGAGCAGGGTTTGGAGTGAGCTCTTGGTCTCGTCCAAGTCCTTGGGCACTTTTGCCTTCCCTCTTTGCGGGGGGGGCGAATAGGTGGGAAATGTTTTTGTAGAGTGTGTAGGCTGAGTGTCCTCGTCCATGCCTTCATCATCGTCCTCTGAGATGACAAGATCCTCCAGATCTTCTTCTTCTTCATCTGTTTCTATAGCGACGGCTTTCCCCTTCTCCTGCATTGATAGTTTGCTACGCAGCGGGTTCCACGGGGACACGAGTATGGGAGCCATTACTTGTTTTTCCTTGGGTCTTGGCGTGCGCAGTGATTTTGGGATTTCTGCCCCAATCCCGACATCTTCTGGAACATCCCTCATAGCTAGGATCTCTGTGACCTCCTCAGTGGTTGTTTCTATTATGTCCATAACATCCTGAGTAGTTGCAGTCGTACTTGTCTAGAAATCTAGCACTCGTGAACTCAGGGGATCAATCAATGCTCAGCTCGCAACACTTAGGGTTCTACTCAATCGCTTAATTCACAAATGAGAAAGTGTTGTTTGCTAGGCAACCCTTTGTATTTTATAGCACTTTTTGAATTTGAGTTCGACCGTTCCCCCCAATTCCAGTTCATTAATACTTTCTTAGGGGCATATTTTCTCAAATATTGCCCATAAATAATATCTTAAATGCCTATTTCCCACTCCATTGGCCTCAAGTTTAGCATCCCATCATGAATAGAGACTTCAACGGTCACTTTCTGGCCAACCCGCATGGCAGCGTAGCCCCTTGTGTGTGGTCGCAAACCTTGTGACTTTTTGTTTCTATGTGTAGCTCCAACCTTGTGAAGCTTTTAGGCAGAGTATTTTATAGTCCCATGCTTCCTTTCCACTGCTTGGAGCACTAAGGTTCTTCCTTCCTTGGCTAGTCAGGTAGTCACACTACATATATAGAGTTCCATCCTGTCCTCTATCATTGTTCCTGGAGACTCCCCACCTTTTATTGTTACGGTCGGCATTGTGCACTTCACCACCTTGCAACGCGATACCTCGTCACTATGCTTAGAAATATGTGGTCCAAGCCAAGGCATCAAGGTGATCAATTCGTGGCGATAGTCCTCAAGCTTGTCCACATGATTGTGTGCACCCAGTTTTATCATTATGGTCTTCTTATTGAGAAACATGTCCCTTATCTCATCTTCCAACTTCTTGACTTCTGTTTCTACCAAAGAACTTTTTCTCCTTAATCACACCCTTTCTTCTTTAAGTTATTTGAGCCTAAAATTTCCGTTTTGGATTTCTTCTTCCAAGGTTCGACGAACCATCGCATCCATTGGTGTAATCGTGCATGGCCGAAGTTCTCCAGTATTATAGGGCCTACTTTAGTTGCTTCATACTCCAGCATTGGTGGTGCCTGCATAGTCAGGGTTTTGCACATGGTCCTATATGCCTAGAGAACGATTGGTACACATAGGTCCTAGTTAGCTCACTTCACATGGTGAACTATGTTCAATTCTTCACGTACTTTGTCAAAAGCTTCTGTGTGAATATGCTTTTTCACACTTGGTCTTACCATACTTCCTGGTCTCATTTGGAGGGGTTAGTTGGACCATTGTCTTGACTGCCCTTTCTTATCGATCATGTTTCATATCACAAGGACAATGTGCCTTCATGTAGGTTGCACACCATATGCATGTACCCATCTGGAAAGGTGGGCGCGTGAGCTGTTTCATCCATCATACTCGTCTTTCATCTATGTTAGGCTCCTATACCAATAGGAGTCATCATTTTGAATGACTAAGGTTAAGCCTTGTAATATTATCCATAAGTTTTCTTTTTACAAATGTTTTCCATATTATAAAAATTAAAAAATGTAAAGAGGGTATGTCTTAAAAGAAAAATCAGAGGACAAAAGAATAAGAGAAGGACAAAAAATTAAAATTATGAACCCCAAAAACAAAAAAGACCATGAAAGTCTGTAACTCTAAATGCCACTACTATTTACTTTTATGCATAATAATGATTCTGTGAAACTTTTTATTCATGCCACAATCCATGGTAATCAAACTGTTTAGTCTTGGTTATTCCATGCATTGAATTTTATGTTTATAGATTAGAGAATAAAATCTGAACAAATAGTTTAATCTTGACAGATCATTATATAGGTAGAGAAAATAAAAGGAGTTGATAACCTTAATTTAAGCTCTCGGATGAGATAAGGATAGAATTAGATAGATTACTTTTCAAAAGAAAAATAGATGAATAAGGGGTTTTTAGCCCAAATGCACCCAAATAAATGAAGAAAATATGTTAGAGGTAAGAAATGGGTAAGTAGAAGAAAGGCTATTGAACTACAAAGTCAATTGGATCGAAGCACATGCATCATGCTTATACACATCTTTCAACACGTATGGTCAACTCTGGAAGAAAAGAAGAATGTTTAAATGTTCATGTGATTAACTCCCCCTCAATCATTTTTCCCTATGCTTACTAATTTCCTATCTATGAGTATGTTCTAATACTTTTAATCCTACAAGTCAAAGAGGTTGAGAGAATTTCTCTAACTTTTGGTGGGACTGGACCCTCGGCTTAATGACTTATCGATACAAGTGCTAGAATCCCCTTCATAAAATAATTCCCCCTTCATACAAACGATTTTCCCTCATCAGCCTAAGAAAGCCCCTTTTCCTAAAGTTAAACACCATTTACCTAGGAAAAGTGAAAACCCCCCATGTAAATCCCTTTTTACTCAAAATACAAGAAAAACCTTTTATTCTAAGTATAAATCATAATTTCAAATGTTACATTTTACCTTTTTACTTAAGAAAAACCCACTCCGCCCATCGCATTTCATATTAATTATTAATTTTATTGTATAATTCCCAATATAACCCTGTTCCCATATATTAACTAAATCCCTATATAAATATCCCAACCATGACTTTTAACAAAAACTATAGAAACTACCCATACGATGATATGACCTTAATTAATTTACCTAATCCCAATAAATCTAATTTAATCCTGTCATTAACCTCATCTCATTCCCTAATCCCATGATTAAGCCCCACTCGATCACTTAACCTAGGATTAACTCCTAAATTACTCCGAAACCACTGCCATTAAAACCACTCGACCCCCCTCAACTCCTCTTCATTTCCTCCACGCATCTTCTCTACCTGAATACCATCAGATCACAAGTGCCCAAATTTAATGGACCACATCCATATCGACCGAGCTCGATAGCCGACATTTACCCACCTGATAAGGCAGTTTTCCCCAACCCTCCAAATGCTACCTGTCGCACTCTAAATTAGATCAGGTGACCCCTCCTAAAAACCGCCCATAGTACAAAAGAAATGCGACGACACTTAATACCACCTCCCCACCAACCCAATAAACCACTTATTACCCATAAATATAAAATTTCGCACCATATTCAGAAATTTTCCCATTAAAGACTTTAAACATTGAAAACCTTGTTTTCATGTCTTTCGCCCATTTCACAATATAAACCCGTTAAACCCTTCAACGCCTCCCTGAACCTCTGTGACATAATTCCACCTCCATTTCCATCCAAAACACTACCACATCCCTTTTCCTAGGAATCTCTGTTCCAGAAAGCCATCAATTGCCTTCCATGCAAACAAAGGCTTTCTTAGTTATTGTTGAATTTTACAGATGATTAGCTGAAGAGAAGAGCTTGGATAAACCATTTTGATACTAGTCGTAGAACCTGTTTACTCCAAGACTCAACAACAAACCAATTAAAAGCCTATATTCAGAATAACAAGAGCATTATATAAGGAACAAAGATGAAGAAAATTACACATAGAGCCAAGAAAAAGACAACTACACAGAGCCTTGACAGTAAAAAAAGAGGAACCAGATCAGAGATGCAGTTAAAATACAAACAAATGAAACATACAGAGACTTGATAAAAATCCACTTCCCAATGCTGATACATGTAAAAAAAAAATAACTTACTATTGAAATGCACAATAAAAGTTAAACTATACAGTAAAAAGGAAAGACACAGAAGGATAAAGATAGGTCATCAGAGTGAAAGTCAGAGGAAAGGCTAAAGTAAATAAATTCTCTAACATGATAATTCAAACAACAAAGAGAATAAAGAGCTAAAATAAAACCATAAAAGCCAGCAATACCACAATAAAAGGGACAACATGAGAGTAGTTCAATAGTTGTCTCTATCTTCCTGCGAGAAGATATTTGTATTTCCTAGATTAAATCTCAAGTCAGTTTGAGATATTTGTAATAAAACCTTAGTATAAATACTTCACAATTCGAAGTATGTAGTGTGAATTCTTAGACATCTCTATAGACTTCTTGATTGAAAAAATGTAAAGCCATTAGAGGATTTACTGAGCCAGCAAGTTGGATTGATGAATAAAGACTAGATATTTCAAAGGATTCATGTGTAGAGTGACGTGCAGACAAGTATTTTATCACATTGTTGTTATCTCTTAAAGTTTTTCTATAATGTTTATCTGAATTTGAATTCCATAACTGGAGTATTGTATCAGAATTTATTTAATTACACCGTTATAACAGTTTGGAAAATGCATGTTTTCTACTGATAATCTAAGTTAAAGAATTCTTAATTGCTCCTTAGTTTAGGTTGTTTCTTTATAATCTATTGCAAAGGATTCTTAATTGGCCTTTGTTTTTTATTACCCTTTATTCCTTATTTCAATCTTGGTTTTAGAATTCCTAATTTCTCTCTTACCCTGGTTAAAACCTTTTCCACCCCTCTGGCCTAAAGACCCACACTCTACTCTACTATCTTGCCCTTTAAACATCTCCTTTAAAGAGTTGATCTAGTTTTGCCACTCTTTTGTTGACCCCATAGCCCAATGGACTAGAGATATCATTCTATCCATCTACTTAAAGACTCCCACCACCCAATCTTCAATACAAATCAAAAATCCCTTAAACATTAAGAATTAGCCTAAAATCCCATCAAAAAAAGCTAAATCATATAGAGATAGCCCTCTCTAGACTTAGGTTCGCTAGAGCCTATGCCCAAAAGTTGGTTTGTGGTTACCTTGGTCATTTTATTTGTTCTAATAACTTCTAAAGAAAATTTTGAGTGATAACATAGGGGCGACTCCACTACAGAACCAACAATTCATCAGTCCTAATAAATCTTTAAGAAATTTTAATTTTAAATTTTGAGCATCTTAAAGTCATTTTGTTACAATCTATATTGAAAACATCTTGAAAAAAAAAAAAAAAAATGAAATTATGGCTTCTAGGAAGACTCATTTTACTAGGGCTAATCCACATCCAAACCCTCCCCTCGTAGTTGATAATCCCAACCTGATTTCAAGAAAATCTAAAAATGAAAAAAGTTAAGTTAGTCCAATACCCTTAGTTAAAGCTAATTCATATCCTGGTGAGTGGCTATTTTTAGAATATATTCCCTTTGATCAGCAATTTGATCTTTCATTATTTAAAACAAAAACTTAAAATGCAACATATGAAACTGTTCTAGATCTTGATTTTGTTGTAGACCTTGAAGTCGAACATGTCAACCGATCAATTGATGAGTACGTTCTCAAATCTCCAAAATCATCCATTAATACTACTACTACCCTGAGTTTTCTGAACATTTCTCCACTACCTTGAGCTCACCATTATTCCCTTCAACTTCAGTACCTTTTGAGTTCCATTCTGTAGCACCATTTACACCTTCACTTCCTCATCAACCTATCATTACTCATTCACCACCTACAAGTCATGGTTCTTCATCCACTATTGCACTAATACCGAGTATATAAACCCCACATCTTATCCCCACCCAACCAACAACAATGGCAAACATATATGCTCCTCATGTTTTACCTGCCCAACTTCATGCCATGCCTGCAGATTATCAGAGTACGATTCCCTTGTTTGATGCTACTAGTCAGTACACTTCCCAACAACATGTAAACAAGATGTATGACTTTTTTGAACTACATGAAATAGATGAAGCCAATGTCTAGATGAGGCTCTTTGCCCAAAATTTGACTCATGATGTGAAGAAGTGGTTTAAAGCCTTTCTTGCCAACCACATAGTAGAGCTAGCAAATGCCCAAAGGTTTTTTATTGATAGGTGGGAAAAGAAAAAGAATCTCTTAGAAATCCTTTCAGAATAAGAGAATATTAGGAGAGGACCTAATGAAACTGTTCAAGATTACTACACTAGATTTAATAACATATATAATGCAATCCCAGTTAAACTTAGACCCCCACCTGACTTAGCATTAATAAATTTCCCTGATGGTTTTGATACCAATATGTCATAACAACTTAGGGAAAGAAACCCCCCAATGTTAGAAGAAAAGAAAAGTGTAGTTGTTAGTGTAGAAGCTAATTTGTTAGCTAAGAGGGCTAGAGTTAGAAATTCAAAGAGAACTACTAAGGATGGAACTTCACCATTTGATATTAAAATAGATAACTTAGCCAAAAGCATGGAAAGACTAATGGAGAGAATAGGTAACATGGAAAGAAAACCACAATGGGATAACCAAAAAGCACCTCCAATTAGAAACCCACATTTCAGAAATAACCAGAACATGGGGAAAAACAAACCAGATCAGAACATAAGGCCTCCTTTTCAAGAAAATTATGCAGAGACATCCCTGCAAGAAAATCCAAGGCATGATACACAAATTAACCTAATGGGAATAAATGATGAGGACACTATTTTTCTAACCCAAGATGAGCAGGAACTATATATGTTGCAGCAATTACAGGTACACTGTAGTGAATTATTTGATTATAAACAAGGATATGACTCTGCCATCTTTGAATTCCACAATCAATATAATCTGAGAAGAAAAAAGAATGTAAATGTCCCTAACCAAACTAACAAAACAACACAAAATCAACCGAAGAAAATAAAAGAAGCCCCTGTTCCAAAGATCCACCAAGTTCTCCCTAGGCAGAACCCAAATCTTTCAAGCCCCACAATTGTAGACATAATCTCTGATCAACCTTCTACTAATCAACCATCCACTTCAATTCCACTTGAAAATCCACATCAGGATATCCCCAATAAATTAAAAGAAAACAATCATACTCAAATCCCTGCTGCTAAAACTAAAAACCTTGAAATAGAAAAAGCCTCTTTGCCATTCAGTTTTGGAGTAGTGATAGAAAAGCTAAATATTCTAGTCCCTTTAACAGAACTAATCAAGAATGGACCTTACAAATCACAAATAAACTAGACCTTAAACATTGCTAAAAATGAGGATTCAGTTAACTTGTCTGATGACCAACTAGAACTCATATTTGGTCCAGATGTTAATGGAAAACCATTAGATGGAGGAGTTCCACCTTTTTACATTAGCCTTATTATCCATGAAAAAATTATACACAATGCAATATTAGATTCTGGGGCCTCTCACAATTTAATGCCCAAATCAGTAATGGATAAATTGAACCTTGACATTACAAGGCCTTACAAAGACTTATTCTCATTTGACTCTATTCAAGTAAAGTGTCTAGGATTGATTAAAGACCTATGTGTTACTTTAGTCCAATATCCTTCCAAAATCATCCTTATGGACATTGTAGTTGCTGACATCCCACCAAAGTATGGCATGTTGGTGTCCAGATGATGGCGAGCCAAACTTCATGGATCTCTACAACTAGATATGTCATATGCAACAATATCTGTTTCTGGACAACCTAAGAAACTATAACAAGAAACCTTAATGAAATATATGGTAAGTATCCACGATTCACCTCAAAACTTGCCCATCTACTCCATACACTCAAATATTGATTCTTTTATTTTGTATAATGTTGATCAAACCCAAGAAACACTTTTAGAAAATATTGATACATAACCAAAAGAAATTGCAGTTTCTACACAAAATGAAACTAACCAGACTATAGAGATATTCAATGAACAAGAAGGTCTAATTGCTGTGAATGATGAAAAGTTTGTTGCACCAGATAGTGAAAATTATGATCATGAGATATTATGACATTTATAATTTGATGGATTAGTCAATAGGTTAGTATCAGGAGTAGGAGTGTGGATATATAATTTGGAGAACAATTAATCAGAAGGCGATGCATATAGATTGAACTTTAAATGTAAAAATAATATCGCTAAATATGAAGCATTAATTTTAGGTCTTAAGTTAGTTAGGAATCTAGGAGCTAAAAGAGATTCTATTAAGGAAGACTTTGAACTAATTGTAAAACAAATTGATGTTGTATATATGAATAAGACCCTAGATTATGTTGTTATAGAGATACTATTGTAGAAATACTTAAAACTTTCATAGAAACAAATCTTGGAGCAATCCCTAGAAAACATAACATGCAAGCCCATAGTTTAGCAATGTTTGCCAGCACTTGTAAATTACCCTTCCAACCTAACTATCAGTACACTGCTAAAGTTAGGCACTGACCTGCAATTCCAGATAAGTTGAAGAATTGGTAAATATTTTCTAATGATAAAAAGATAAATAGGTTTTTACTTTCAAAAGAAGAGTTTGTAAATAATAATATAGATATTGATACATCCATTGATCCTGATAGTAAGGATAAGATAGAAATAAATAAGATAGAAGATGATAAAATAAATAGACTTAACCCAACTAAATTTACCAAATCAGATGTAGCTAAGCTAGAGCTAATGGAGATTGATGAAATAATCAATGAATAAACCAAAGTAATTAATATTAAGGATAACTTCTTACCAAAGGGATTAACCCCTCTAGAAGATTTATTTGATTCAAATGATGTTCCTAGGAAACCTAAAATGGAACCATTAAGATCTGATATAGAGGAATGTAATATAGGCACTGATGAAAATCCTAAACTGATTAAACTTTCAAAAGAATTACCTCCAACTGAAAAAGTGAAATACATTGAGTTGTTGAAAGAATTTAGGGATGTTTTTCTTGGAGTTATGAGGACCTTAAATCCTATGACACCAACATCATCCAACACACAATTCCTATTAAAGAAAATCAAAAGCCTTTAAAAAAAAGCTAACAAGGATCAATCCTATCTTATTACCTGTTATTGAAAAAGGAATTCAGAGGATGTATGATGCCAAAATAATTGCACCAATCATATTTTCTGATTGGGCCTCAAACTTGGTGCAAACTAGAAAGAAAACTGGTGAGATCAGACTCTATGTGGATCTAAGAAAACTCAATAAATTGTCAGTAAAAGACAATTACCCTCTCCCCAAAATGGATCACATTTTATAGAGAGTAGTTGGATCAACTAGAATCTCATTGTCGGTTGGGTTTCCTGGGTATAATCAAATCTTAGTTCATCCAGATGACCAACCCAAAACTACCTTTACTACTCCTTGGTGCACTTTTATGTATGTGAAAATGCCTTTTGGGCTAATGAATGTTGAAGCCACTTTCCAGAGGGCTATGGATATAGCCTTTGCTAAAGAAATTCATGATTTCCTTGTGATATATCTAGATGATATTAATATATTTTCAAAGTTTGACAATCAACATTTAGATCATCTAAGGCAAGTTTTTGTTAAACACGGGAAATTTTGAATCTCCGTGAACCCCAAAAAGTCCTTGTTTGGGTTAGAGGAAGGAAAGTTGTTAGGTCACATAATTTCAAAATATGGTATAAGAATAGACCCTGCAAGAATAGAAGCAATATTACAAATAAGACACCCTACAAATTTTAGAGAATTACAATATTTCTTAGGAAAAATCAATTTTCTTAGAAGATTTATATCTAATCTAGCAGAATTAATTAGATCACTAAACAACATGCTGAAGAAAGACTCCACCATAAAATGGATTGTTGAGGCTAAGAAATATATTGAATACATCAAACTAGCTTTAACTAAAAGACCTATTCTAATCAATCCTAAATTTGATAGAGGTTTAATTTTTTTTTGCTTTGATTCTGAGCACACAATAACTGTAGTCCTATTACAGAAAAATGACCATGGCTATGAACAACCCATTTCTTTCTTTAGCAAATCCCTGAGAGATGCCCCTTGAAATAAAATAATGGAAAAATAGGCCTTGGATTTGGTCAAAGCCATTAAGGATTTTAGGGTATCCATCTTATATTCTCACATAGTAGCCTACGTTCCTAATTCGATAGTAAAAGACATCCTAGCTCAGGATGGTCCTGAGGGAAAGAGGGGAAAGCAGATTTCTACTATTTTAGAGTATGATATAGAAATCAAACCTATAAAGTTAATCGAGGGCCAAGGTTTAGCCAAGCTCATGGATGAATCGAACCGTCAGGCCTTGGATATAAACTTTATTGCAACAATAGATAATTAAAAGGAGATGGCGACTCCACTAATCAGCCAGGCCTTTGTTGAATCACCTTGGTATGCTAATATTATTTATGTTTTACTGAATTTACAAGCCCCTCCTGAATTATCTAGGACTAAAAACAGGTTTTTAAAGATGAAATCCTTAAGATTTTTTATATTAGACAATGTTTTGTTTTGGAGAGACCATGAAGATATTCTTCTCAATTGTTTATTGAAATAATACTCTGATAAAGTTTTACAAGAGTTTCATGCAGGTGACTATGGAGGACACCTTTACTGGAATACTACTGTAGATAAAATCCTTAGAGCTAGTTTCTACTGGCCTACCTTGCTTGCTGATGTCAAAAAAAATGTGACCTCCTATCACATGTCAAATTTTTTAGGGGAAAAAAAGCTCTTACCTTTACCCCTCAAGCCAATCTCTGTTGAAATACCTTTTCAACAATGGGGTCTAGACTTCATTGGTGAAATTCACCCATCCTCCTCTACCCAACACAAATGGATCCTTACAACCATAAACTACTTCACAAAATGGATAGAGGCCATAGCTTCAAGGCAAGCCACAGATACTGTTATCATAACCTTCCTTGAAAATAATATTCTATCAAGATTTGGATGTCCAACTAAGCTCATTACTGATAATGTAGCAACCTTTAAATCCAAAAGAATGATAGATTTCTAAAATAAATACCATATTACCCTTGGCCACTCCACAACATATTACCCTCAAGGTAATGGATTGCTAGAATCCTCAAACAAAAGCCTAGTAAATATCATCAAGAAAATACTAGAGGACAATAAGAAAAGTTGGAATAAAAAGCTAGCCAATGCCTTATGGGTAGACAAATTGACTACTAAGAAATCAATTGGTACTT
Organism: Pinus taeda; assembly: GCA_000404065.3. NCBI lineage: Eukaryota > Viridiplantae > Streptophyta > Pinopsida > Pinales > Pinaceae > Pinus > Pinus taeda. Next base: position 28,478 of record APFE030500040.1, on the reverse strand, counting down.
CTCCCTATCAACTAGTTTACGGAATGGAAGTTGTCTTTCCATCCTCTTTGGGAGTACCAGTAATGAAGATGCTTCAAGAAATATAGGTTGAACCAAATAGTATCTAAAGAAGAATCAACCAAACTATTCATCTACAACAAACAAGAGAAGAGGTCCATGTCAAGTCTCAAGTTGTGCAAAAAAATATTAAGAATATTTTTGATAAGAGGACCAAGGCTAAATATTTCTACATTGGTGAAAAAGTGCTCAAGTGGGACTCAAGGAGGGAAGATAAAGGAGAACATGGGAAATTTGATTTCCTATGGAAAGGTCCCTATGTCATTTATGCTTATAGAGGAAATAATTCTTTCTTCTTGAAAGAAATTGATGGTACAAATGTGGAAGGTGGGCTAGTGAATGGTCAAATGATAAAACATTATTTTGAACCTAATAACTAATTTTCACTTGTATATATTCTATTTTCAAAAGTATAGTTTGGATTGGATGGTGATGTTTGAATTTGAATCCCGAAGAGAATGCCCTAAGCTTTAAAAGATTTAGTTTCATAACTATCAATAATGCATATTCATAGAAGGACACTTTGCAAGGAAACATCAACAACAATTCAAAGGCTACTGATCTCTAAAGTTCTTGACATTTCACAAGGAAATGCGATCCCCAAGTGGAGCCACTATTAGGTTCCTATACCAATAGGAGTCATAATTTTGAATGACTAAGGTTAAGCCTTGTAATATTGTACATACCTTTGATTTCTGCAAATTTTTTTCATATTATAAAAATTAAAAAATGTAAAGAGGGTATGTCCTAAAAAAAAAATCAAAGGACAAAAAAATAAGAGAAGGTTAAAAATGAAAATATATGAACCCCAAAAATAAAAAAGACCATGAAAGTGTGCAAGTCTAAATACCACTACTATTTACTTTTATGCATAATAATGATTGTGTGAAACTCGTTATTCATGCCACAATCCATGGTAATCAAACTGTTTAATCTTGTTCATTCCATGCTTTGAATTTTATGTTTATAAATTAGAGAATAAAATCTGACCAAACAGTTTAATCTTGGCAGGTCATTAGATAGATAGAGTAAATAGAAGGATCTCATAAGCTTAATCTAAGCCCTTGAATGATATAAGAATAGAATCATATATATTAATTTTCAAAAGAAAAATAGATGAATAAGGGTTTTCTAGAACAAATGCTCCTGAAGAAATGAAGAAAATATCTTAGAGGTAAGAAATGGGTAAGTAGAAGAAAGGTTGTTGAACTACAAAGTTAATTGGATTGAAGGACATGCATCATTCTTATACACATCTTTCAACATGTATGATCAACTATGCAAGAAAATACAAAGGTTTAGAAGTTCATGTGAGTAACTCGCCCCCAATCATTTTTCCCCTATGCTTACTAATTTACTATCTACATGTTCTAATACTTTTAATCCTACAAGTCAGAGAGGCTCAGAGCATTTCTCTGACTTTTGGTGGGACCGAACCCTCGGCTTAATGAAACATGGACACAAGTGCTAAAATATTGTTCATAAAATCATTCCCACTTCATACAAATAATTTTCCCTCATCACCCTAAGAAAATCATTTTCCTAAGGTTAAACACCATTCACCTAGGAAAAGTGAAAACCCCCCATGTAAATCCCTTTTCGCTCAAAAACCCACAAAAAAAACCTTTTAATCTAAGTATAAAGCATAATCTCAAATATTACACTTTATGTTTTCACTTAGGAAAAACCCACTCCGCCCATCATATTTCATATTTCATATTAATTTATTTTATAATTCCCGATGTAACCCTTTACCCATATATTAACTAAATCCCTATATAAATATCCAAACCCTTAGTTTTAACAAAAACTATAGAAATTACCCATATCCGAATATGACCTTACTTAATTTACCTAATCATCATAAACATAAGTTAATCCCGTTATTAACCTCACCTGTTTCCCTAATCCTACTATTAAGCCTTGCTCGATCACTTAACCCAAGATGAACTCCTAAATTAATCCCAAACCGCTATGAGTAAAACCCCTGGCCCACCCCCCAACTCCTGTTCATTTCCTCCATGCATCTTTTCCACCCAACTACTATCAAATCACATGTGCCCAAATCTAATGGACCATAGCCATATCAGCTGAGCCCGATATCCGACCTTTACCCACCCGATAAGGTGGTTTTCCCTGACCCCCCAAATGCTACATGTCGCACTCTAAAGTAGATTGGGTGACCCCTCCTAAAAACTGCCCATGCCACAAAAGCAGTGCGACAACCCTCAAAACCACCGCCCCACCAACTTGATAAACTACCAATTACCCATCAATATGAAATTTCGCACCATATTAAAAAAATTTCCCGTTAAAGCCTTGAAACGTTGAAAACCTTGTTTTCACGCCTTTCGCCCATTTCATAGTATAAACCCATTAAACCCTTCAGCTCCACCTTGAACTTATGCAACACAATTCCACCTCCATTTATGTCCAAAACACTACCACGACCCCTTCCCCAGGCATCCCTATTCCAGAAAGTCATCAATCACCTTCCATGCTGACCGAGGTTTTCTTAATTACTGTTGAATTTAACAGTTGATCAGCTAAAGACTGGAGCTTGGATAAATCATTCTGATACTAGTCGCAGAACCTATTTACTCCAAGACTCAACAATAAATTGGTTAAAAGCCTATATTCAGAAGAAGAAGACCATTATACAAGGAACAAAGATGAAGAAAATTACGCACAAAGCCGAGAAGAAGACAACTACACAGAGCCTTGACAGTCAAAAAAGAGGAACCAGACTAGAGATGCAGTTAGAATACAAGCAAATGAAACATACAGAGGCTTGATCAAAATCCACTTCCCAATGATAATACACGTAAAACCAAAATAAATTAGTGTCGAAACACACAGTAAAAGTTGAATTGTACAGTAAAAAGAAAGGCACGGAAAGGATAAAGACCGGTCATTAGAGTGAAAGGGTATTAAAGTCAAAGAGTATTAGAGGAAAGCCTAAAGTAAATAAAGCCTCCAGCATGATAATTCAAACAATAAAGAGCATAAATAGCTAAAATCAAACCATAAAAGCCATCAATACCAAAATAAAAGGGACAACATGAAAGCAGTTCAATAGCTATCTCTATCTTCATGCGAGAAGATATTTGTATTTCCTAGATTAAATCTCAGGTCAGTTCGAAATATTTGTAATAAAACCTTAGTATAAATACTTCATAATTCAAAGTATGTATTGTGGACTCTTATACATTTCTATAGAATTCTTGATCGAACGAGTGTAAATCCATTAGAGCATTGACTGAGCCCGAAAGATGGATTGATGAGTACCGACCATATATTTCAAAGGATTCATGTGTAGAGCGAAGTGCAGACAAGTATTTTCTCATGTTGTTGTTATCTCTTAAATTTTGTCCATAATGTTTATGTGAATTTGAATGCCATAACTAGAGTATTGTATAAGAATTTGTTTAATTACATTGTTATAACAACTAGGAAAATACATGTTTTCTACTGATAATCTAAGTTAAGGAATTCTTCATCGCTCCTTAGTTTAGATTGTTTCTTTATAATCTATAGCAAAGGATTCTTAATTGTCCTTTTTTTTTATTACCTTTTGTTCCTCATTTCAATCCCGGTCTGAGAATTATTAATTTCTCTCTCACCCTAGTTAAAACCTTTTCTACCCCTTTCGTCTAAAGACCTGCACTCTACTTTGCAGTTTTTCCCTCTGAACATTCCCTTTAATGACTTGATCCAGTTATGCTACACTTTTGTTGCCTCCATAGCCTAATGGACTAGAGACGTCATTCTATCCATCTGTTTATAGACTCCCACCACCCAATCCTCAATAAAAATCAAAAACCACTTGAACCTTAAGAACTAGCCTAAAATCCCATCAAACAAAGCTAAATGATATTGAGATAGCCCTCTCTAGACTTCGGTTGGCTAGAGCCTATTCCCAAAAGTTGGTTTGTGGTTACCTCAGTCATTTTCCTTCTTCTAAAAACTTCTAGCGAAAATTTTGAGTGATAAAAATATACATCTAAGGCTTTCCAAAGTGTATGCACATTATCCTTCTACATTCGTGCCAGTCCTCAAAACTTTGTTGATGCGTAGCCAGCCACCTTGCAACCGTAGTGCACAGTAACCATTTCAGAGCATTGAAACACTATTGTTATGGTACTTCTCTTTCAAATTTGTTCAGGAAGTCATCCACCTCACTCAACCCATCATACATAGGTAGACCTCTTACCTCTGTTGCCTCACAGTGCAATGACCTTTTCATCATGTTATAGTTGAGTGTGGTTACCTTGTGTAATCTATTTTTCCATCATTCTATTTACTCATCTAAATCTGAGGTGCAAAATCTTTCATGCTCCGATGAAATCTTTCCATCTACTATTGGATTTACCCTATCCTGTTCCCACGTGGTTATCCTGTAGATACAGTCTAGATTATCATCACTATCATAGTCACCCACTGGTTCTATCTAGCGTGATCCTTCCATCAGGTCTAAAGTTACCACTACGCACAGTGACTTTTTCTCAAAAATCATCTTTCACTTCTTTAGATTTATCACTCCATTCATGTTAGTGGCCCAATCTATTCCTAATAGCGTAGGATAGGGATTGCTGTAATCAAAAATTTCTATCACTTAGAAATATGCCAGTGCGCTCGCTCCTTCGATATCTAATATGATTCCCTACAATATCCCCATATGTAGGATCTTTTGTTGGTTTTCCATTCACAGTTGGATAGGATGCCATTGCAACATTGACCTGCCCATGCGCTCCTATGTCTGCTTTGGCAAGATGTTCACGTCCGATCCTAGATCCAAAATTACTTGATCGATTTCATATTTCCTGATCTGCGTGGTCAATATCATCTCCCTTCTTATTCATATTGTGTGTTTCCGGAGCTTCCAGACCACACGCAGTTCTCCTGGAGCGGTCCCAACACATCTAGTTATGAGTTCTTGTAGCCCTTTCACAGCCTTGCTGTCGTGCAACGGCTTCATGCATGTCTCCAAGAATGTAGTGGGCATTGATGGGTCCATTTTTGGTTCCAGTTTTTCTTTGCTTCCTGAGGTAGAGGCATTCGTGAAGCTCTTCTTAGCTTCCATGAATGTCTCTTTAGTGTGCTTGAGATCAAATTAAGGTTCCTCTATAGGTGCCTTATGAATCTAGGTACTTTCTTCGGGCTTCTTTTCCTTGTAATCCCCTATCATGATACCTCTTTGGAGCACGATATTTACATTTAGTTCGTGCTTGCGCAGCTCATACCTCATCATTTGTAGGTTCTGAGTTGGGGGAGGTTGAAGTGCTCCTTTATCGCGCAACCTTGCTATTAGTGTGGGACAATCCTCTCTCTCATGATCAAATTGTGTACAATATAAGCATGATGGTCTTGTTGGATTTGTACAATCACGGGCATAATGCCCCAGTCCTCCTCAATTATAACATATCCGTTGTTTGCGACCTCTTCCTAGTCCCATTCCTCCTCAAACTTTTCCATGCCCCTGAACTCCAGTGCCTGCCATCCCAACATTTTGATCGGGGGCCCATGTTTCTCCCTGAACTCTATATGTAGGAGTATGATCCATCATCAGTTCGTAACTTCCATAGGTGCACTCATCATGGCCTATAGACCCGCAAAAATTATAGAACAATTGTTGGGAATTCTACATATACTTACGTAATAGATGGTAGTTATCTATAGCGTGGTTCCCTCCTATCTAAAAAAACACACACCATAATGTAGGTGTCATGCTTGTCTTACTTGTGCCTCTAGTCTCAAAGGCATTGGTCCTCCCCCCGCCAGGTAGTTTGCGAAGATGAGACAATGGTCCTTGTCATGTCCCTGGCATTTGCACTTTATGCACCATACCTCCTCGCACTCTTCTGGGTGAGCTATCGTATCTTGTTTCAAACTCTACATCTCAAGCCACAAGTTCTTAAACTACGTGTGAATCTATTGGAGTCCTAGATTTGGATCTTGTATTGAAGCCTCGTGCAATCTCATTGCGACCTCTAAAGCTTCAGTGTGAGTGGTTAGCCTCTGTTGTGACAATGCATTTCAGAGATGCGATGTTAATGAGGCTACAAACCAATCACGGTGTTGCCCATCTGTTAAGGTCATGTTCACTTCTCGAATTGTGCACTTTAGTCTTTGATCCAACTCCCATGGGGTTTCGCCTGGTAGCATGGTGGTTTCCTTAAATCCAATGATCGACTCTGCCTCTGATTTCAGCCTACTAAATTCTTTGTTTAGCACAATCTGGATATCCGCTATCCCCGCATTCAGATTGTCATTAGAATGCTTAATGTACCAAGTCAGCGCATGATCCTACAGAGCGCTGGCTAATGTCACCTTCTTTATATTGTCATTTGTGACACTCTGTGCTTCCCATACCACTTTTACCACGAACCAAAATTGGTCAGGATCTTCATTCCCTACTCTCTTGAACGCTAGTGGCTTTATCGCACCGGCCATACTGCTTCGTGGTGGTCGCAGAGGTGGTGTGGGTGAAGTCAGGGGTGAAGATGGTGAAACAGTGGTGGTGTGGATGGGGGTGGTATGCGTGGAATTCTCTGCCTTATCAAACTGATCACACTTCTTGGTGAAACCTTCGCGAGCTCTTCTTTTCCCCCTCACAAAGGTGATATCAAGGGGCTAGTTTTGAGTTTTGTGCTACCTCCATTTCCGTAGATCCTCCCACTCTGTGTAGCCCCAAACGTCAATTTATTCACATAACTTTCTTTTCACACAATAGCATTTTAATCCAAGTGTTAAAATATTTAACGTACTTACCTCACAGTCTCTTGAGGAAGTGTCATACTGCCTCGCTATAGATGACTGAAGTATCTACCGTGAATTTAGTGATGAACCCTCCTATGATCTGATCCAGCCAGTGATCAACAATGTGCATGATCTTGTCTTCCGATGCTTCCAGTCTGCACACTAACTTTGGAGTCCACACAATAGATTTGTCAAGCCTACACCTTCCTTGACTGTCTCCGAGCTTTGAAATCCACTTGTACAACTCAGTAGGGAAGGATGCAAAGAAAATTTCATGGATTTCGATATATAACTAGCAACCTAACCACTCTTCCTTTGATAATCGCAAATTCTTGTTTTCCTGCACCATGAACTCATGAATATTTCTATCCAACCACTCTTAATTTCCTTTCTTTATCGGATTCCAATGATATGACATCAGAAATCCCTATGCAAATCCTGGTCCCAGAAATGGAACCATTTGTTGGATTATTGGGGCCTGACCCAGGTTCAGAGTTATTTTAGCCAAAAAAATCCTAGTACTACTGGCCCTTTTGGCAATAGCCCGCAGAGCGTAGACTAAGGTCTCACCTGAAGTAGTAAGGGAGGGTGATAGAACTAGGTTTCTGCACCTTGGAGGTGTCTGATGAGTTTGACTGGTCCGTAGTTTGACCCTGTGCGTAGGTTGCTTCGTGCAATTTCCCGTACTTCGCAACTTGATATATTGCCTTTGCACAGCCCTACCTAGGGGTTCAACATCGTACTCTGCATTATTACCCAAGACCTTACTGGTATTCCAATGTTACTTGATTATTTTAGCCTACTTGCATGTTTTAAGTTATACTTAACAACATAAACCATTCATACAGGTGTGCATAGTAAGTAAACAATATATTTACAAATTATATCAAACATGCATTAACCCAAGAACAGATACATAGAATTATGATAAAACTTCTCTTTGTTAATTCCTCCCTTGGTTATATACTTTAATCTACCCTGCACATTCATCTGCAGGGGTGCGCACACTCATTTGAAGACTACTAGGCCTATGCAAACTTAGCTGTAGAGCCTTCTCCTACTCTACGACCCAAAGGCACACTTCAACTTACGACTCAATCACTTGGACTTCTTCTTAATTACTTATCCTTTTTGTTAGTTATATTATACACTTAGAGCCCTGCTCTATTTATATAATCCCATGGTTTGTGGACCATGGGTAGGTCTATCCAGTCGACATTACATTACAAAACTAGGGCGGACAACCCTGTGACTCTATCATACTTTCGTGCCCCGCGCCTACAATTCACTGAGCTTTACAATAAGATTCAGTCAAAACTTGGGCTTTGAGCCGCAAAACATGCCTTCAAGGGAATTCCATGCCCAATAAGGACACCTCAAGGTCAACTAACACTAATGCATTGTATTAGTTGTTGGTACATCGACCTATCAAAATGTCACAACATTGGGTAGTAGACATTAGTAAGTAGGACACTAGCCACCAACAAGAAACCTTGATATCAATAGAGTAATGATGTGGTGAGTGGATGTGGACCGAGGGATACCACATGTCAATTGTGTGGTAGTTTATTTGACATGCTAATGTCTCATTATGATGTGGCATCAATGTGGGTCTAGATGACATGGCATACCAATGTGGCAAGGGATGTGGCATGTTGACATGGCAATGGAAGGTTGAATTGACACTGAGGTGATGTATAGGTGGTAACCATATAGCGATGACATGGATGTTGGGCTTTTTGACGTTAATATATCACCTAATTAGTATCAATGACACTCTTTAGCCTCTTCCAATGGCCTGGTGGCTTTATAGCCTAACCATTGCCCTTTCAAGATATCAGGTATTGAGACATTAGGGTTTCAATCTACAAGCTCGTCTATATGTTAGAACGAGTAAGAATGTTTTAAACTAACGTAATATTTCCCATGTGGTCCATAGTGGATATAATAGAAAAATTATTTAACTAGGTAAGCTACCGTGGAAATTGATAGGCCATTTTATAATGGTGACATGTGGGCAAAGAGCCGCCACATGCTTGACAAGAAGCAAATAAATATTTATAGGAGAGAGGTTAAAATATAAACTTAAATAATACCAAAGGTTAAATAGAACACCTTTTATTAAACTATCCAAAATGAGAATGTGTAGAGAAGATACTAGGATCCCATCTTATTGTTTATATCATTGCCAAAATGAACATGGCCTGATTATTCAATATCTCTTGTAATGGAACCAAAGTTATGTGTCACATGAATTGTTATAGGTAAGAATTCCCATAAATGATCTTTATAACTATTTCACATATTGAAATCATTAATTTCACAAATAGTTTCATTATTTGTAATAGATCAAATAACTATGAATTTAGGTAGAATTTTTGATGGATTTTACTCATTGTTAACTAGATTTATTATTTCTTTGTGACTGAAGTTGAAAAGTGGAAATACAAAATATTTAATAAATGAGAGTAAATATTATTTCAAGGGTGTTACCAAGCGTATTGCTTGAGGTTTTATATGAGACAAGTATATATTGCTAGAAAAATAGAGATAGGGAATAATTAATAAATTCTTAAATTCCTTATTTGAAATAAAGGAAAAACTCTACTTTTAGTTTTTTTAATAATTACTAAATTATTTATTTGAACTAATTCCTCGTTTGAAATAAGGAAAAATCTTTATTTTTTTTTCTTTTAGTAATTAATAAATTCCTTATTTGACATAAAGAAAAAAATTGAAACTTATATTTTTCACTACATGCATTCATATCAAACTTTTACTTACAATTCCATTCCAAATACCATATTTTCCAAAAATAGAAAGTATACCTGATTTTTTAAAATTTTAGATTTTTCATTGATATGATTTTACAAATTCACAAGTAGGATATCTACATGCACGATTTTCTCAGTAAATATAGGATGTCGAAGTAGGTGAAAGTAGTTAGTAAGAGTAAGTCTCTCATAGTAAACTAAGGGTTGATCCCTATTCTAATATCTGATCTGATCTGATCAGTTAGTATAAATAGGGCAGTTCTGATCCCTCTATTCATCCCACCACAATTGAGTTGTTAAACTTACTTCCATGCACAATTTTGTCTAATTTTCGGAAGAACAAATCTTCAAATTTACAAGCAACACATGTTTTTGGTTCAGATTTTTCTCTTTTGAAAGCTAGAGTTCATGCAAAATACAAGTTTTTTTCCTAGTTCTCATTGTAATTTTGATTACCTTTGTGCACTTTTTTAAACATTTTCTACCATGTCTTTTAATATACTCTCTTTTTCTATTAATGAAAAATAATTTTACACAGAATTTTTCCATCCTGGGTTGTAAGTATTTGTAATTTTCTTAGTTGATATAGGTTGGTTTGATTGCTTTGTTGATACATTAATTATCTTCTCAGACTATTTATAATCCTCAAACAATACAATACATATTCACAGAAAAAATTTGTGATTGGTTCAAGTCTGTTGTGAAATTATCACTTGGCTGTAGGCTTGTAAGTACATTGTACTAGGGACATTCCTCTTATTTCATCATATTCTTTAAGGATTCTGCTTCACCTTTTTCGTTCACAAACACCCGTGAAATCTCCCACTCAACTTGTTTGAGTGGTATTCATTTCCTTCACATACAGTTGTCCTATCTGCAGATGAAATCCTTGATTTATTTCTGTTTCTAGTAGGTATACTGAGCTCCTCTAGGTATTTTATTTTCCTATCATGGTGTAATTGATCAAGATATTGGAGCCCTATTACACTAGAGAACATCTGATATAGCCGATTGTACAATGATTTGTCATTTTACAAACGTGATGTCTTAATTTTGGTTGATAAATGCTCCTGTTTTTAGTATATATGTCATCAATTTGTGTAGTAAAATTGATAATTTCATTGAAAATTCATTTCACGTTGGTTGTTTAGGTGCAAGTTTGTTTGCCTGCAATATGTTCTTTTTAGGAGTGGATAGAAGTTGTCTGAATTTAGTTTTTGTTTGGCATATACTGATAGAGATCATCAGTTCAAGTAGTATATTTTTATAGTTGCATTGAAAATGCATGATTTTCTCATTAGTCATCTTGTAACAAATTTGCTTCCCTACAAAGTAAAGTTGTTCCACTATGGAATCTAAATTGAGTCTCATTTATCAAAGAATTTCACATTGTTGTATAGGAAATCATATAGTATAATGTGGCATAGTTCTTCTATAACCAAAATCTAATAAAGAGCTGCAAGTGTTTATAGGTTTATTGTCTTCTTCCTTTTCCTGCATGAGTAAATGGTTAAAAGTAGACCCTATTTTTCTCATAATTGAGATATCTCACAAGGATGCAAGTGCTCGTAGAGGCTTCATACATATCATCAAGAATCAGGAAGCTTTGGAATATTTTTGATCTACTAAGGGGCTCTAGTATGTATTGTTTGAAAAGCTAAGTAGGATTTCATCCATTCATGATGACTATTTCTTAGAATCTTTTAGCTTATCACCACAATAACCTCATAACAAAGTTTCAAACAATTTTTTCCATAGGATATGCATGATAAATGACTATGATACGCTAATGCATGAAATGCAAAATGCACTTATAAACACTAATGGGGGGCATTTTCTGTTTGGACCATTGGAAAGATATTGACAAGGTCTACAAGGGAGGGGTATTCAAGCCATGCCCCCATATTTTTGATTTAATTCAATGACGAATATTGACTATAGCTATAAAAATTAAACATGTCAAGGGAATTATTTATCAAAGTTATAAAAGAGAGAGAATTGGCATGAGAATGATGATAACCCCTCATCTTTTCCATGAATATATCTATATAATTAGTGACAAATGAGTGATCAATTTCCCAACAATAGGCATCTGCTATAAATTCCACCCCAAAACTGGGTTATGAGACCACAAGGATGAAGGATGGTTGTTGGTTTTATTTCTCATACATACCAACCCACAATACTAAAAAATATATCCACAACCAAACACCAACAATGTTTTCCCTCATTGAAAGTTTCTCTAGGTATCTTAATCAACATTCAAACAATGACAAACCTCTTCCACTTTGAAAAGCATAATGCAGGATAATGATCTCTATTGATTCCAAGCCCTCTAGTTCCATAGTTTTGGCATAAATAATTTTAACTACTGGCTGCTCTTTGGGAATCCCTTAGATTTGTATATCTCGGCACATTACAGTGATGAATCAGATAACTCGATAATGTGATTTCAAAGATACGTTAGCTCATTCGTGGTGAACATTTGTTTAGACAAGTGGGTAATGATATTTCATGTTTCTTACTCTACAACTCTCTCTTCAAAGATTAAACACAACGCTTTCCTTCCATTTCTACCACAATACCTCTAGCTTAGCACATACTGACACATCTTTCAAGATCAATTTTTTCTTGGGTTGGTTAATGGAATGTAAGCTATGGAGGCATATGTTCTTTTGACATGAGGAAGAATGAAAGAATGAGAAGGAAATAACCTCTCCAAGAAAAAACATATGTTATGCATCTGATGCATGAGGATCATGTGTCTTCCATATAAAATTTTGAGTTTGTACTTGAAACATATGATCAACAAGGCAGGTGAATGTGATTTTAATATTGTGTGGTCAAAATATAGAACCTTTGTAAGGGATATAGGGCAACAATGATATATTTGGTTATGAGAGGAAGCCCATCCTTTGATAAGAAAACACATGTGATGTTTTTGTATGGGGTTTCTAGATAAATTATGCTATATTTTTAGGTATCTCCCTTCTACCAGCTCCATGCAGAGGACACTCTTTTCATCATAGAGAGACTTATCCTAGACCAAATCCATCTCTTTTACCCAGCTTTCTATCCAAAGCCTGAGATGGTAGGATAGCTTCTGTTTCAGCTTTAGAGGAACACCCTCTGTTTAACAGTGGGAATTCGATGCATTGAGGATTCTCTTTTAGTTGGCTCCAAATCTTTGTATTTATTCTTCTTAGCATTGTGATAGGCATGCTTAGATATTTTTTAGTAGGACTAGTTCTTAATTTTATAGGGGCAACCTTTGAAATCCCACTTTGTACTACCACTTATGAAATACGAAGTCTCATTGATGTAATTTTTGTCATTTGTTAGACATTAAGTAACCTATATTACCTTTTGAAGGACTCCCTTTCCTCTTCCTGTCTTGGATTCAGCTCTTGTGCTGCTTCTCAAGCAATATTTTTGGCGCTTATTATGGTTTTATAATAGTCCAACATAGCATTCAACATTCAAAATAGGACAAACCTCTTGCACTTAGTAAAACACAACACAAGGTCTTGATCTCCATTGAATCCATTCCCTCTAGTTCCATAGTGCTGGCATAAAGAATTTTACCTATTGGATGCTCCTTGGGAATCCCTTAAATTCATATACCTCGACTCATTACAATGATGAATCAGACAAGTGGATAATGTGATTTCAAAGATACCTTAGCTCATTTGTACTGAACATTGATTTAAACAAGTGGGTAATGAGATTTCATGTTTCTTACTCTACAAATCTCTCTTCAAAGTTTAAACACAATGCTTTCCTTCCATTTCTACCACAACACCTCTAGCTTGACATAGACTCACACATATTTCAAGATCAATGGCTTCTTGGGTTAGTTATATGGAATGGCAGCTATGGAGGCATATGTTCTTTCAACGTGAGGAAGAATGTAAGAATGAGAATGAAATAACCTCTCTAATAAAAAACATATATCATGCCTCCGATGCATGAGGATGATGAATCTTCCATATAACATTTTGAGTTTGTACTTGGAACATATGATCAACAAGGTAGATGAAAGAGATTTTAATATTGTGTTGTCAAAATATAGAACCTTTGCAAGGGATATAGGGTAGCAATGATATATTGGGTTATGAGAGGAAGCCCATCCTTTGATAAGAAAACACATGTGATGTTTTTATATGGGGTTTCTAGATAACTCATGCTAGATTTTTAGGTAACTCCTTTCTACTAGCTCCATGCAGAGGACCTCCTTTTCTTTATAGAGAGACTTATCGCAGACCAAATCCATCTCTTTTACCCAGATTTCTATCTAGAGCCGAATATGGTAGGATACCTTCCATTTCAGCTTTAGAGGAATACCCTCTATTTAACAGTGGGAATTTGATGCATTGAGGGTTCTCTTTTACTTGGCTCCAAATCTTTGTATTTCCTCTTCTTAGCATTGTGATAGTCATGCTTAGATATTTTTTAGTAGGAGTTGTTCTTGCTTTTATAGAGGTGCCCTTTTAAATGCCACTTTGTACTGCCACTTATGAACTGAGAAGTCTCGTTGATGTAATTTTGGTCATTTATTGGACATTAAGTAACCTATCTTACCTTCCCAAGGACACCCTTTCCTCTTCCTCTTTTGGATTCAACTCCTCTATTTCTTCTCAAGCAATATTTTTGGTGCTTATTAAGGTTTTATAATAGTTAAGCATAGCATTCAACATTCAAAAAAGGACAAGCCTCTTCCACTTAGCAAAGCACAACGTAAGGTCTTGATCTCCATTGAATCCATTCCCTCTAGTTCCATAATGTTGGCATAAGGAATTTTAGCTACTGGCTTCTCTTTAGGTATCCATAAAATTCATATACCCTGGCTCTTGCAGTGATGAATCGGATAAGCATATAATGTTATTTCAAGGATACCTTATCTCATTTGCAGTGAACATTGATTTAAACTAGTGGGTAATATAGGGCAAGATATTGTTTTCCTCTTCATGATTTTTCCTCTTCATGATTGTCCTCTAAAACAAAGTCTACACACTGTAGAGGAAGAGCTAGAAGATGCAATCCTTATTCTTCAGAACAAGAATTTGTAGTTGGACTATTATTTTTCTGGAAGCTTCCTTCCCTATTACATCTGATTCATTGAATCTCTCATCTTCCCTTCTTACCAACGTTTCTTGAATTTAGCATTTTTCAAAGCATATTCATTAGCAAACACTATCCATCAGTTAAGTATCATTGAATGTTGTAGTAAGCTAGTTGTTTACCATTAAATTAAATTTGCATAGGTGATGTATATGCATAACTCAGTTTTTTATTGGGTAATACAAATGATTTTTATATCTCGATCGAAAAACCAAGAGTTGACCCACCACTTATAAAGTGACAATCTAGAATAAAACGACGAATCCTCAATGGTATAGGTCATACCACTCTAAATGATTGGAGAAGTTTGATTAACATTTTCGAAATTGATGATGCAATGCAAATGATGGCATATTTAGTCTCCGTTCTTATGTTGAATGTTCATTCTCTTTTGAAATCCCACTTTTTACTACCACCTGTGAACTAAGAGTAGATTCCTAGGTATGAACTACTCAACCTTCACGATAATGCCTCAACAAAGTATGAAGCCACACCCTTTGAAATCCCACTTTGTGCGACCACCTATGAAATGAGAGTAGATTCATAAGTATGAACTACTCAACCTTAATGATAACGCCTCAACAAAGTATGAAGCCACATGGTGAACTGAACTACCATATGGTGAGAAGGCTCATAAATATAGTGGAGGATATTGTTTGCCTCTTCATGATTGTCCTCTAAAATAACCTCTTCACACTGTAGAAGAAAAGCTAGAAGATACAATCCTTATTCTTCAGAACAAGAATTTGTAGTTAGACTAATATATGTTCCTGAAGCTTCCTTCCCTATTACATATGATTCATTGAATCTCTCATCCCCCCTTCTTACTAGAGTTTCTTAAATTTTTCTTATATATATATATATATATGAAACTCACCTAATCTATAAGTATATTTTGGTTGAATGTTTACCTAATATCATATGGAATGTAAATAAAATTTAAATTTAACATTTTTCAAAGCATATTCATTAGCAAACATTATCCATCAGTTAAGTACCATTGAATGTTGTAGCAAGCTGGTTGTTTAGCATTCAATTAAATTTGCATAGGTGACGTATACCCCTAACTCATGTTTTTATTGGGTAATACAAATGGATTTTTATACATCAATCGAAAAACCAAGAGCTAACCCACCACTTATAAAGTGAACATCTAGAATAAAACGTTGAAACCTCAATGGTATAGGTCATACCACTCTAAATGATTTTACAAGTCCAATTAACATTTCTGAAATTGATGATGCAATGGAAATGATGGCATATTTAGTCTTTGTTCTTTTGTTGAATGTTCATTTTCTTTATAGTTATTCTTGGGTTATTGTTCTCCCTAAGGTTTCACCCCTTTCAATCCTCTCCCTTTTGTGATTATCATGAGTATAAACATCATTTGCCTTTGCATTTCCTTTTCTCATTTGATTTCCATGACGTTACGTCATTAAAGCATTTTTTTTCCAAAAATAGCAACCTTGGTCAAATTCAATAATATCTAAAAATGATAAATTTCTTATATTTCCTTAAATGTTAAGGAAAATTTAATTATTCTTTAAATTTATTTTAAGTTTTTATATAGTACTTGATGTGGATTTGCGTTCACACTAGGTTATTCATTTTGTGAAGAGTTAGGAGAAAA